>CM053270.1:39544200-39682835 GCA_028583415.1 Protea cynaroides | reverse complement strand
TTTATAACATGATGATGATGATGATGATAGAAATAGGCATGTGATTGTATGTGTGTGGTTTGTGTACTTGATGCGAGCACAGTATGCCTATTACTCAGGCAAAAAGGTGGAAGGGGTCGTATGGTGAACTTGGCTGAGCTAGCCTTGTTCAACGTAGAGAGAGCTTTTGGTGATATGGGGTGGCTCCCTGTCATCACATACGATGCGTGCACACGTCCAGAGTTAGTGCGCCAGTTCTACTGTAACCTTTAGATTGTGGGAAACCACAACGATGTGGAGCTTGCTCAGGAGTTGCGCATCACTAGCTACGTCAAGGGGATGCAGATTTCTTTTGATTATCGGCAGCTGGCCGACCTGTTGGGCATTCCATATGACAGTCCTATGGTGTACTGTGCACCTAGTGACCACGATTTTATCGAGACGTGGTTGCGGGCCGAGATTGATAGTCAGTTACTACAGCCCGATCGCTGGCAGATGAGGGCGTGCTACTTGCGTCCGGCTCTACGGGTGTTCTGTAGGATCATTCAGCATAACCTGATCCCGCAGAGTGGGCATTATGAAAGGGTGTCTCAGCTGACCCAGTTTTTTATCTATAGTATATGCACTCATCAGCCCGTCTGTCTTCCTTACATCATCATGCGGACGATGATCAGTTCTACATTGTCCGGTCATAGGGGAAATCTACCCTATGGACGTATGATTACCACTTTGCTGATACGTTTGGGGGTGGACTTGGTTGATGAGACGATTCAGGAGAAGACCTTCTCGTCGCCTCTAGATTGGGAGGCTATATGCAAGATGGGACTTCGAGATGCTCAGGTTAGCGATGATGAGAGGAACGCGATGGTGCGCCCTCACACTCGGGTTGAGGTGGCTGATGCTGAGGCTGCTGCTAGGGCTCGGGGGGATCCGATCGACGATGATGATCGTATGTATATGGATGTCGACGCGATACCCCCGCCATCACCCACACAGGCGGATGGAGTTGGTACTTCTACTGCGGTGGCTCCTCCACCGGAGACTGGTCCTTCTCATGAGGCTGGTCCTTCACATCCACCTCCTGATATGATGGAGATATTGCGTGAGCTCAGGGATGCTCAGCGCAGATCTGATTTGAGGATGGATGAGTTGTTGGCTGCTCAGCACCCATCAGACGCTCGGATGGGAGAGCTCCTAGAGGTGCAGCGTGCGACTGATCAGAGGATAGCCGGTCTCACATCTAGTCTACAGACGACCCAGACTCAGATAGCCTGGTTGACTATAGTCTACGCTGAGGACTACGACAGAGACCGTGAGGCACCGCCTCCTCCTTCGCCTCCAGCTTCCTGATTGTAATTTTATTTTTCCTTCTTGTACTACAGAGTAATTGTCTGGGTTGTGGACTGTACTCTGCTTTCATTATGTATATACATTCTATTTCTCTCTCTCATTGTATGTAACTTGTTTCCCCTTTAATAGATATATTATTCTCTTTTAAATTTGGTCTCAATCATCACTTGTGCTTACAGTGTATTTATATTAAAACTTTTAATTTATTCTATCTCAGTTCATATTTGTCTCGAATGTATGTTAGTTTAGCGGGCAAGGCCTGAGAAGCTCCAATACCAAGTTGTCACACCCCAATTTTGGTCTAACCAGAATGGTGTGTTAGTAAACCATTGTGATTGATTTGTATCTGTATTGATTGCCTGATGTTTGTGCATTTCACATGCAATGGTAGTTGTTTAAATTATTATTATCTGTTCATGCATTTCATATGTTAGGATGTTGGTTGTTTAGGCATGTGGATGTTTTTAGTTAGTGTGTGGAATGTGAAGAGGAGTGGAGCCCTGGATATATCCCCATACTAACACCTTTTCGTATCGCCATCTACCTTAGCGGACATGGTGCGAATAGGATATCAGGGGGAAGACGTGGGATTGTGGTTCAGGCTACCCACCAGACTTGAGCCCTTTCTCTATGTCATAGGGAGTCGTGCTGGGGTAGGGCCATAGATACTGTATTGACATATAGGACTGGTTAGAAACAGAACCCACTTGCAAGCCATTGCTAATAAGGGTTTAGGTATTGGTACGGTATGGGGTATCAGGGGGAGAACGTGTGATGGTGGCTGAGCTAGCCCGCCAGACTCTAGCTCTATCTCTATACCGAAGTGAGTGATGTGGGGCAACGACAGTGGTGTGGATTATTTCCTGACTATTGGGTGTGCTCACACTCTCGTGCATGGAGGTACGGTGGCCGCCAAACCTTACCATAGAATTTTACAAGTTATACTTGACCAAAATTGTAATGTTATCTCATGCATTTTGTATGTTGCATTGGTTTTGTACTTACTGAGGTAAGTTGTGAGCTCACCCGAATATATATATATTCTATTATTTTTAGATCTCGATGCAGGGTATACCGTCGAGGACTTCATGACTGTCCCAGCATACAGTACAGTCGTTGCCTTGGATACACAGGCAGTAGAGGACGAGCATAACGCATCATGCAAGTGCTCATTCTGTGTTTTCTTTTAGAGATTGTTTATTTTGAAATAATACATTGTAATATTTTCTTATTTAATTTTGTGAATGATGGAATAATTTGGATAATTATTTTAATTACAATATAGAACTCAGTTCATTTATCTTTTGATTCCGCTGCTATGTATTACTCTCTGATTATGTTAGATTGTTTGAAATGGTTGGTTAACACGGTCTATTGAGATCCTGGTGTAAGTCGTGGTTTGGAGACGGTTCACTCACACTTCTGATTCTACCACAATTGGGGTGTGACAACTTGATATCAGATCCCTTAGGCTTTGTCCAGCTAACCATTTTGCATCTAACTGTTTCCAATGAACTGAGATAGGAAATTAAAAACTTTAATAAAAACACACCGTAAGCTTGTTTGATGCCTGAAACTTAAGAAAGATGCATAATATACTATTAATGAAAAAGCGATTATAAGCACTGAAGTGTTGATGAAAACCAAATAAACAAACAGTTAATATAAAGTGTACGACAGAGTACAGTCCATAAGATGGACAGTTAGTCTGTTAACAAAATGAATTACACCTAAATAAAAATGAAACTAGGTCAGACTATGGTGGAGTTGCGGGCCTGGGTGGTATCGGATCTGCAATATCATAATCACGCTCGTACGCTTCTCTAAGCCAATGAACCTAGTCCTACGTGACACGTAGGTTGTGAGCTAGATGCCCCAAGTCCTGACCCATCTCTGGCTGAGCGTCTCGGATCTCCATGAGCATGCTCATCATTGTATCAGAGGGAGGCTGAGATGGTCCTACAACTGGGAAAGGCTGAGATGGTCCTACTACTGGAGAATGCTGGGGTGCAGGTGTAGGGATGTCCTCCATGTGTCAATCCCCACCACGTCCTACCTCAGCTACAGCTGCTGCTGCTACTACTGCTGCGGCTACCGCCTGACTCCTAGGTGGGAGAGGACGAGCCTGTAGCTCCTTGTCACTAAGCTCCAGATCATCCATCTGCATCTTATAGATGGCCTCAACATCTATTTCAGAACTCATGGTGACCTCAACAGCTGGCTCTCCACGCTTGTCAACACCTAGGCGATGAAAAAACGTTGTAATCAACCTACCATATGGAAGATTGCCCGTTACATTGGGCCTTGCCACATAAATCATGGTATGGATGATCAGGTAAGGCAAGCAGACCCAGTGCCTGGTACTCACACAGTAGGTAAGATACTGGGTCAACTAGGACAACTCTCCTTAATGACCACTCTGGGGGACGATGTCATGCTGTATAATACGGTAGTATAGGCGAGGCATAGGACGTAGGTTTGAAGCTAACATGATACTGCCTGGCAACAAAATCTGCTCAGCAACGGCTGCTCTCATGTCCTCAGTAAGATACCCTTTAGCTTGGGGTGGATAGTAGATAAGTTTTCCGTCATTTAGGATCTTGAGAAATGCAGCCAACTCGACCGTGTTGAAAGAGATCATCACCCCTTTTACATAGCTGGTAATCCAAAGATCCCTAGCATGCTCCCAATCATTTGGGTTCCCTTCTACCTCCAGATTTTTGAAGAATAATTTTACCAAGTTGGGACGAGTGGTCTCTTTATACTGAATAGTGGGCAACCAGCCCATCACCCCAAAGGCAGGTTCAACATCGAAGCGGTGCAGGTGTTCTAGGTTCACAAAGCGACCTGCTTCTACGCTTTTTGCTCGGAACCATGAAAGGCGCGCCACTGCTGCCTCTGGCCGGAAAAATCTCTCATTAGAGGGGACGGGCAAAGGATGTGGCCTATGCATACCCGGCATAAAAGATCGCTGGCCCACACCACAATGTCCAGACATGTCGTAAACTGTTGAGCAAAGGAAAATGAGACAATTAGAGAAAAATTATTCGAAAATTTTCGACAGCATAATGATAGAAAATGGAACAAAAGCCTCAAATTCACCAAATATGGGTAAGAGGACTTACGTGGTGACACAATTCTAGTTTATGATCAAACAATATTACCATAAGACAATGAAAATAGAGACAGAACAGCAAAAATCTTTCAAAATTTCGAAAAAACCTAGAAACCTAGGTTAAAAAGTTAAATTTTTAGGATTTCTCCCAAACCAACCGATGGAACATCAAATTGGTTGAGGGGTTTTGCTCATTTGGACCCCAAGAACCTTTCCGAAGCAAAGAGAGAAGTTTTCTACGGTTAAAATTTTCAATTCAAAGAAGATTTAGGTTTTGGGCATGGGAAACGATGAAATTTTTCTCAAAGAGAGGAAGGAGAGGATAAGCTTACCTTAGAGACGAGTTTGATACTCTTGGTTGAGGGAGAACACTCTTAGAAGCACCGGTTGGACTATAGAGACTCAGCATCTCAGAGAAGAATCGCCACCGGAGAGAGAGCACCAAGAGAGAAAAGTGTGAAATGAGGGTAAAATTCACGATTTTAAAAGTTTTAAGACATACCGGTCGCACTCAAGGACTGGTAAGTGCGACCGGTACCTCCTGCGGTATGGTGCAACTAGTACCTACCGCAGGGTATACCGGTCTCACTCAAGGTTGGTATGTGCGACCGGTACCTCCTACGGTATGGTGCAACCGGTATGTACCACAGGAGTATACTGGTCTCACTTAAGGTGAGACCGGTACCGCGGCCGGTACCTTATGGGGGAGCCAGAAATTTAAAACCATTCCCCATACCGGTCGAGCCACTACTACCAGACCCCACGCTGGTATAGTACGATCAGTATCAATAATTTGGCCTAGAAAATTTTGAGAAAAAATTAAAATTTGTTTACTTTCCTTCTCGATTGATGAATACTTATAGTGCATATGTGTTGAGACTGAATACTATCATTTTGAACAATTGTCTCGTTTCTCTCATGTGTGTTCAATGCATTCAGATATCGTGCAGGAAAATTCAGTAGCTACAATGGTAAGAGGAAATGGTTGTAGAATCCCTCGCAGACGCCGTCACTCAAGGACACCTCCATTGGAATGGAATTCAGGGACAAAAAACTCTGAAGAAAATGAAGATAGGGGAAATGGGGAAGAACTTAACCCCCTAAATGAAAGTGGAAATCAGGTGGGAGACAATGAAGAATCTCCACTGCCGGGTCAGACACATACAAGCTCTGAAACTCTAATGACAAATTTAGTCACCCACATGGAGGTACAACAGAAATTTTTTTTCGAGGAAATGTTGAAAATGTTTAGGCCACCTGAGCCTGTATCGGCACCCGCATATATGCCATCCACGTATGCCAAAAACGCAAATACGGTACCAGTGGGTTTTAGTACAGCTACTGAGGGACCACAACAATAGAACCAACCCAACACGGCTCCCCACCCAGTTACAGGGACGCCCATCCCTAACTAGGATCAGGGTGGATATCAGGGTCCATATCAGGGTGCATACTAAGGTGGGAATCAAGGAGTAAATTAGAGTGGCTACTCTTACCAGCCACAATGGTATCGTCAGATAGGGTATGGACAAGCACCATATGGACAGGTCCCATATGGACTGAGTAGTCTTTCTAGAGCGGTGGATGGGTTTTTAAAGCTAAAGCCACCAACTTTTACAGGGAAGTCAGGGAAAACACTATGGCGAGCACAATGGATAATCGAGATGGAGAAGAACTTCTGCCTACTGGAGTGTCTTGATGGGGAAAAAGTGTTATATGCTACCCACATGCTAAAGGAAGAAGCCAATGGATGGTGGAATTCAACCAGAGCGTATCTGGAAACAAAGCACCAGATAATCACTTGGCCCATATGCAAGGAGGCCTTCTTTGAGAAATACTTTCCCAAGAGTTTTCGCAATCAGATGGAGAGGGAGTTCCTCAATTTACTGCAGTCTCAAATGACCATAGAGGCATACCAACAGAGGTATGAGGAGTTATTTTTCTTTGCTCCAACCAGTATGCAGGAGGAAGAAACTAAGACCCGTCATTTCACCATGGGTCTTTAGGGTGTCATAAGAGAACATGTGTTGGGGAGAGGGCTAAAGATCTATAATGAAGTTGTGCAGGTGGCTCGAGTCATTGAAGCAAGCCAGAGAGATAGCTTCTTTGCACATAATAGGGGTCTGAAGAGGCCTAACCCTATGGTCCAAGGCGGAAGAAGCAACAGACTATACCGACCATTCAGTGTCACACCCCAATTCTGCACTATTCAGAATGGTGTGATGAACCGTTAAATAACCAACGGTTCAACCAGGATTTCAAATAGACCATCCCCGCGTTATCCAAACTTACACGCATCCACAATCATAATCAGAGAAATACACAATAGCAAAAAATTTATAAATAAATGAACTGAGAACTAAGATGATACCATTAATTAAATAGTAAATTATTCTGTTTCCAACTGAGACATACTTATGTAAATATCAAATACAAGTCTTTATAAATCCAATGAAAGGAACCTATAAAAATATCTAATCAAATACACACGAGTTGTACTCGCAAGAGGGGTCGTGTGTATCATCTTCCGTTCCAGCGTCCATTGCTGCTATATTCCCGTACGCAGACGCGTTCATATAATCTTCCACCGTGTAACCTGCATCATCAACTAAAAATATTCGACGTCGAGGGGTGAGCACACAACACGGCTCAGTGAGTAGCCAAAACAATGCAACAGTACATATGCATGCAAAAAGTCAATTTATATCTTTGGTCTGGTTTATAGTTTGCAATGTGCAATAGAAAGGATGGGTGGTCAAAGGTTAACGTTTATTGACACCTCCTCTATACACAGGGTGTGGAAGCCCACCCGAAGGTTAACGTTTATCGTCGTCCCCATCCACCCTATCATAACATTATACAACAAAGGTTAACGTTTATTTCTATATAATGCTATACCAACACGTAAGCCCCTGTTAGCGAGGGCTTGCAAACTGGGCTCGCTACTAACCAATCCTAATGCCGAATAATGTATCCAAGGCCTCACCCCAACATCCCTCAGAATGCCCATAGAGATAGAGCTAAGGCCCCCCGGTAGAGTCAAAGACTACAAGGACCGAGACCACCTCCCCTGATACTCTACGACATAATAGTTCTGCTAAGGTAATGGCGATACGACGATGTCAATGCACAAGACTTGAGTTAGAGATAGAGCTAAAGTGCTGAGACCCACCAAAGGTTAACGTTTATTGACGTTCTCATCACACCTCCCCTGATACTCGCTCGATCAAGTACATCAACCACACACATACAAGCACATGCCTATTCCTATCATCATCATCATCATGATGTTATAAACAATAAAGTAAATATGCATGAACAAGTAATAGAAATATTGGATGGCATGCTGTATGCACATTACAAACATATTCGCATAGAATCAAACATAGCATAGGACTCAAGAAATAGAAAACAGTTTATTATTAACCAATTAGTTTGGAGTTAAGGTTCCTAACCTTAGCTTGCTATAAAATACTTTTCCAAGATTTAAAATCACCGTTATAACTTTATTATATTGCTAGCAAACCTAACAAAGTGGATAGAATTTAATTAGAATTAATTCGGAATTTAAAACCATTCTGTCAACTGAGGGTCGATGCTCGGGTCGATGCTAGGGTCGATGGGTCTATCGACCCTCCCTCCATTCTGAACTTCCCGAATGCTGAGGGTCGATGGTCAGAAACACCTAGGGTCGGATGGTCTATCGACCCTCGGTGCGACCCTCGATGCACTCTGGTCCAATTTCCACTTTTAAATCCATTCTTCGTGTTTGGGGTCCTATGGCTTGCTTCCTACATTCATTCAACAGTCATTCCATGGTCTAGAACCATGTATAATCCATCTAAATAGTTTTCGTGCATCCTCCAATGGTTTTCCATGAAACCTAACCATGGATGGATGGTTTGGGTTTCTCCGAGATCACATTCTCATCAATAACTACCCTAAGGTCTGTAGAAACTCATAGAATTAGTATCCATACCTGAGAAGATTAATCTTTCTCTGTAACTCTTCTCCTTTTTGCTAGGTTCTCTTCCTTGCCTCTCTTCTTCCTCTTTTCCTTCTCCTCTCTTTCTCTCAATACAATTAGGGTTGTGAAAGGAGTGAAAGTGGCTTAGGGACGTCCTTTAAATAGACTAGGAACATCCTAAATAAGTCCCATTGAGATTTGGAAAGAATCCCAATAAAAAATTAGGAAATTTCCTAATTTCAGTTTCGTCAGAAACCGAGGGTCGTTGGGAGGGTCGATGATCCCGTCGACCCTAGGGTCTTAAGCTGTCCGACCCTCCCTTAAAATTTGAGGGTCTGACATTCTGTTTTGGGAGGTCCGACCCTACTTGGCTGGGTATGCGACCCTCCCCTAAAATTAAGTATTTTTGGGTCGATTTTATACCTGGGATCTCGATCTCCATCACACCCTTGGTCCACTTGACTCGACCATGATGGGTAAACCTGGTTCAAGGTGGTAAGACCGGGTTAGTTTGACACGGGTCTTACATTCAGGCCACCAGTAGGTACTGTGCCACCTAAACCTATTCTCGCAGGAACACAGCAGGCAACGGGACAGAACTTCAACGTAAAGTGTTTTAATTGCCAACAGGTGGGTCATTATGCTAGAACATGCCCACTACCAATGAGGGAACAACAGGAAGGTAATTTTATGTTGTTACTACAGAGGAGGCAACCGCATCACCAGATGTGGTTACAAGTATGATTCTATAGTTACTCCTTAGCTACTGCATTAATTGTTTGAGCATATAAAACTAAAGGAAAAATTAAAAACCTCAGCTACAGTAAATATAGCAGGGGTACCCGCCAGAGTCCTATTTGACTCAAGAGCCACCAATTCCTTTGTGTCAGTATCATTCGGGAAAAGACTAGATCAATCCATCAAGGCTTTGGAACCAAGTCTGTTAGTTCGGTCCCCCATGGGAATGGAAGTGCTATTAGAAGAGTATTATGGGCCGTGCCTAGTACATATTGAAGGACGAGAGTTGGAAGTCAATTTAGTCCAGCTTGAAATGTCAGATTTTGATGTCATTATGGGAATGGACTGGTTATCTAAACATTCAGCAAACCTGTTATGTGCCGAGAAGAAGTTAGTTTTCAAGGACAGAGAAGGAATGGAATTCAACCTTAAAGGAACAAAGTTGCCTATGAAGAGGATGCTTATACTCTCAGCCCTAAAACCAAAGAAGTGCTTAGAGAAAGGGGGAGTAGGATACCTCGTATTAGTTATGGATGTGATCGCAGACTTGCCAAAAATGGAAGATATCGAGGTAGTATGGGAATTTCCTGATGTGTTTCCAAAAGACTTACCCAGATTACCACCAGACAGGGTGATTGAGTTTGTGATAGATCTCCTACCAGGGGTGGCACCTGTGTCCAAGGCACCCTATAGGATGGCTCCCACAGAGTTGAAGGAATTGAAAACCCAGCTAGCTACAAGAACTATTAGACAAGGGCTTCATAAGGCGGAGTATCTCACCTTAGGGGGCATCGGTGCTATTTGTCAAGAAGAAGGATGGTAGCGTACATCTTTGTATGGACTACCGAGAGTTGAACAAGCTCACCATCAAGAACAGGTACCCGCTACCTAGAATAGACGATTTGTTTGATCAAGTACAAGGGTCAAGTGTATTCTCAAAGATTGATCTGAGGTCAGGGTATCATCAACTCAAGATCAAGGAGGCAGACATTCCCCAGACAGCTTTTAGGACAAGATATGGACACTATGAGTTTCTTGTGATGTCCTTTGGGTTGACCAATGCACCTACATCGTTTATGGAGCTAATGAACCTAGTGTTCCATGACATGTTAGACACGTCGGTTATAGTATTCATAGATGATATTTTAGTATACTCCAAGGACAAGGAGGCGCATGCAATACACTTAAAAGCGGCATTACAAAGACTAAGAAGAGAGAAGCTCTATGCAAAGTTCAAGAAATGTAAATTTTTGTTAGACGAAGTGGCCTTCTTGGGTCATGTGGTATCTGCGGAAGGAATTAAGGTGGATCCCAGCAAAATTTCAGCCATAGTAGGATGGGAGGCACCGAAGACAGTTGCTGAAATTCGTAGCTTTCTGGGCTTAGCTGGATATTACAGAAGGTTTGTGGAAGATTATTCCAAGATTACCGTTCGACTCACTAGGTTGACCAAGAAGGGGGAGAAGTTTGTATGGACCGAAGAATGTGAGAAATACTTCCAGACAATGAAGTCAAGACTAGTGTCAGCACCTATATTGACTATTCCTGCTCTAGGCCTTCCATTCACACTGTACACAGATGCTTCAGGTTTGGGACTGGGATGTGTATTGATGCAAGGAGAACATGTGATCGCCTATGCATCAAGACAACTGAAGAAGTATGATAAGAACTACCCTACTCATGACCTAGAATTGGTAGCAGTCATTCATGCCATCAAGACTTGGAGGCACTACCTGTATGGTGAAAAATTTCAGACTAAGTCTGACCACAAAAGCCTGACATATCTTTTCACCTAAAAATACCTGAGCATGAAGCAGAGGAGGTGGTTAGAATTACTCAAGGACTACGACAGCGACATTTAGTACCATCCTGGATAAGTTAATATTGTAGGTGATGCACTGAGCAGAAAATGGGCATCGAACCCCGAAGCAGGTCCAAGTATCAAATGCAGTTTTGTATGTTGTAGTTTCTGGCTCATCAGAGAATGAGAATAGCTCTTACTGTCACACCTCAATTCTGCACCATTCAGAATGATGTGATGAATGGCTAATAAACCAACGGTTCAACCAGGTTCTCTAATAGGCGGTATCCATTAAAAATAAAACCATGCACATCCACAACCATAATCAGAATAATACACAATAGCGGAAGTCTTATAGTAAATGTATTGAGCATTCTAAAAGTAATAATCATAAATAAAATATCAAATTATTGTTGTATCAACTGAGACATAACTAAATAAAATATCAATTACACCTTTTAACAATCCAAATAAAAATCCAAATAGAACACGCATGAGTTGCGCTCGCATGAGGGGTCATGCGTATCCTCTAAGTCTTCAGCCTCCATCGCAGAAACACGCGCATACACCGAATCATTTATATAATCTGCAACTGTGGTACCTGCATCATCAACTAAAATATTCGACGTCGAGAGGGTGAACACACATCAAGACTCAGTTAGCAAACAAAACAATGCAACAAACATATGCATGCACTCAATTCATATCTTTGGTCTGGTAAATAAGTTTGCAATGTGCTATTGAAAGGATAGGTGGCCGCCGCACCTCTATACACGAGTGTGTGAAGCCGCCCAAATAACCCGGTTACTCGTCGTCCCACATGCACCCATCATGGAATAGAGGTAGAGCTAAAGTGCCGATGCCTGACCTATGACACTTCCCCTGATACTCTACCCATACCAACACGTAAGCCCCTACTGGCGAGGGCTTGCAAACTGGGCTCGCAACTAACCAATCCTAATGCCAATCAGTGTATCCAAGGCCTCACCCCAGCATCCCTCAATACGTCTATAGAGATAGGGCTAAGGCCCCCCGACAAAGTCAGAGACAACATGGTCCGAGACCATCTCCCCTCATACCCTACGACATAATAGTTTCGCTACATCAAGCACACCAACCACACACATACATCCACATGCCTATTCATATCATCATCATCATCATCATCATGTCATAAACAATAAATAAATATGCATGAACAGTAATAATAGAAATATTGGATGACATGTTGAATGCACATAATAATCATACAAGCATAAAATCATTCATGGCATTGGACTCAAGAATAAAATAGTTTATTATTAATCAATTAGTTTAGGTCTTGTTCCCTCACCTTTACTTGATCGTAGGTCCTCTTTCAAGCTTTAAGAATCAACTATATATCGATATTATATCACTAGAAGTCCTAACCAAGTCGATAGAATTTAATTAGAATTAATTCAAACTTTAAAAGCAAGCTGTTAACTGGGGGTCGATGCTAGGGTCGGAGGTTCCATCGACCCTGGGTGTGACCACCCCTATTCTGGACTTCCCGAACACTGGGGGTCGATGATCAGGGTCTGGTAGGGTCGATTGGCCATCGACCCCCTGTGCGACCCCCTGTGGGTTTTATCAATTTTTCAACCTACAGTTCATTCTTCGTGTTTGGGGTCCTTTGGCTTGCTTCTACAATCCATTCCACACATGTTCTATGGCCTAGAACCGTAGTTCATTCACCTATATGGCTTTCATGATCTCCCCCCATAGTTTTCCATGAAAACCTAACCATGGGTGGATGATTTGGGTTTCTCCTAGAACATTCCCTCTTCTCTATCTATTCTAAGGTCTGTAGAATTTCATGGAGATAGTATTCATACCTGAGAATTAGGCTTGTTCCTCTGAAGCCTTCTCTTTTATCTTCTTCTCCACTTTCCTTCTCTTCTCTTTCTCTTCTCCTTCCCTTCTCTTTATCTCAATCCAACTAGGCATCTAAAAGGAGTGAAAGAGGCTTAGGGACGTCCTATTTATAGAGTAGAAACTCCCAAAATAAGTCCCATTGAGATTAGGAAGGAATCCCATTGAAATTAGGAAAGTTTCCTAATTTTCGATTCGTGCTGTTTTTACCGATTACAAGGGGTCGATGGGGGGGTAGGACATTTTCGAGACCCCCTACGACCCCTGGTCAAGGGTCGATGGGGGGTCGATGGGGGGGGTCGGACCTGCTTGTTTAGGCATGCGACCTTACCCTCATTTTGACTCCTTTTGTGTAAATTTTCATATTGGGTCTTGGTTTTTCTTCACACACTTAGTCCACTTGGCTTGACCATGATATGTAGACGGGTCACGACACGAAATGTAAGGTTAAACCGGGTTCTTGACGTGTGGGTCTTACAACTCCACCACCCTTAAAAGAAATTTTGTCCACAAAATTTGAACGTACGGATCTTACAACTCCCCCATCCTTAAAATAATTTTTATCCTCAAAATTTGAATTTACTTCGGAGTCAATAGGTGGGAATTCTATTTCCGCATTACATCTTCTTCTTTCCATGCCATCTTCTCCACGTCTTGTCTTCGTCAGATTATCTTCATATAATAATTATCGCAGCTTTGGAAACATTGTACCTTCCAACTAGTGAACTAGGCTGGTACCACTTCAATAGTTAAATATTCTATCGAATCCAGTGACTCCATGGTCAATTCTTTTGATATGGATCTCCAATGTACTTCTTCAATAGAGACACACAAATACATCATGCACACTAGACATGGATAGCGGTAACGCTCATTGATATGCAACTTTTCTACGTCTCTCCAAAGTTTATAAGATTCGACACATATATAGAATACAACCTCCCTACTTGCTTAATCGTTTCAACTACGCATAAGTGATATCTTCAAAAATACTTTGTCACTTATGGCGAACTCAAGGTTTTGGTGTCTCTCTGACAACTTGAGCTGTCTTAGCCCTTTTCTTTGATCTTGTCTACCACTCGACAGTTTTCTGCCATAGACTTAGGTCTTAAAGTTCTTCATTCACCAACTTCATTCCAAAATAGAGGGGTTTGACATTTCTACCATACCATGCTATATAGGTGACATTTACATGGTAGTTTAATAGCAACTTCAATTCATGGTAACTTCTCAACTCAAGTTCCTTGGAATCAATTTTGCAAGCTCGGGGCATATCTCCTAGGATCTGTATCCGACTGTCTGTCGGTTTAAGGTAAAATGTGATACTAAACTTCAACTTTGTCCCCATTGTTTCTAATATATCCTCCCAAAACTTCGAGATAAAGCATGAGCTTCTGACCGACACTAAGCTCTCATGCATACCATTCAATCTGGCAATACTATCCACATATAGCTTAGTTAGCCACTCCAAAGCATACGGAGGTCGTATAGCTATGGAATGAGCTATCTTTATAAGGCGATCAACAATCACCCAAACTGTGTCAATCGATCTACGAGTTAGTGGCAAATCAACGACATAGTTCATTGTAATGTAGTTCCACTTTCAGACTGGCTCCGATAGTTGTTGTTGTGAGCCATGTTGGTCTTTGTCCTTCAGCCTTTACTTGTTGATAATTTAGACACTGGAACACGCACTAAAACACCTTTGTTATCATCCCTCTTTACCAGTACAATCTCTTCAGGTCATGATACATATTGGTACTCCAGTGTGTCCTGAATATGGAGTACAATGGGCTCTTATCCTTATCCTCTTCATGATATCCGAGTCATTACCTTCATGTATTCAGAGTCTACCTCTGTATCTAAGTACCATCTCCGCATCCAAAGTAAGTCAGGGTTAGGTTTTTCTTTCTCTAAATCTTCTTGTACCATTCTTATATACAGATATAACAAAATTACTACTTTTTCTTCATCCCTAAGTTCTCGCTCAATTGGATCATCACGAGTTTCTATTATATGTTAGTCTTCTTCCAAATTTGAATCTATTGCTGCGGAACATAAGGCAGCATTTATACTGGGTCCTTCTTCGGACATCATAATTCCCTTTTTGCTTAAGGCCTTAGCTACTACATTAGCCTTGCTCGGGTGACATTGAATATCACAGTCTTAATCCTTCAAGTATTCCTAACCATCTCCTTATCCTCATGTTCAACTCTTTCTAATAAAGAGATAAATAAAACACTTGTAATCCGATCTAATCTAAAATTCTTCTCCATTTAAATAATGTTTCCAAGTCTTGATTGCATGAATCAAAATTATTTACTCCAATCAGGAGTTGGGTAACTCTTCTCATGCTCTTTCAGTTTTCTTAAAGCATATGAAATCGCTTATTTACCTTACATCAACCCGCATCCAAGATCCAATCCGAAAGCTCCGTTGGATAGGGTAAAAGGTTTGCTTGGTGCCGAAACGATCAAGATGGGAGATGATATCAATCTTACTTTAGAATCTAGAAATATTCTTCACCCTTGTCAGTCAAACTAAACTCCTCTCCCTTCCTAGTTAGCTTGGTAAGAGGTTTTGCGATCTCATAATGGTCCTCCAAAATCGTCAGTAATAACCAGCTAAACCCAAGAAACTTCTGATCTTCGCAATACCCTTTAAGTGTTTCTCACCATATGATTACCTCTATCTTAATAGGGTCCACTTTAATCCCTTTTTATGATGGTACGTGATCTAAGAAGATCACTTTGTTTAATCGGGTCTCATATTTCTTGGACTTGGCATAAAGCTTTTCACTTCTCAACTGTTGTGAAGCGATTCTAAGTTTCGTTGTATGAGTTGCTTCATTCTTTGAATAAACCAAAATATCATCCATGAAAGCTATGACCGACATGTCCAACATGTTATGAAACACCCAGTTCATCCGTTCCATAAAAGATGTAAGGGCATTGGTTAATCCAAACATCATAATCATAATCGAAAACTCATAATTGGCCTATCCCGATTCTAAAAACTATCTTCGAGATATCGCTATCCAAATTCTTCAGCTGATGATATCTTGATCGAAGATCAATCTTACAAAATACCTTTTCTCCTTGCAACTATTTAAACAAGTCATCGATCCGAGGTGGTAGTTATCGATTCTTGATCGTGAGCTTGTTCGATTCTCGGTAATATATACATAATCGGACACTACCATCCTTCTTCTTCATGAATTGCATTGGCGCTCCCCGGGATGCAATACTTAGCCGATTAGGACCTTAGTCTAATAACTCTTGTAATTGAATCTCAGTTCCTTCAACTCCATAAGAGCTACTCTATAGGTTCCTTTGACACAAGTATCGTCCTTGGTAACAAATCAATGACGAACTCGATCACATGATCAGATGGTAACCCAGGTAAGTCTCTTGGAACACATCAGGAATTTATGCATCACATCAATACCTTCCGTCTGTGGTGCTTCTTCGGTAGTGTATACCACAGATACCAGATATCCAACTTCTTTCTCTTCAAAGCATCTCTTCGCCTTTAGCATAGAGAGGATCAGCTTTCACTTCTTAGGCAACATGCTTCCAATAAAACTAAATTATATGTTTTCTTTATTCTTGAATGATAACCTCTTCTATGCACCTAATCACTTGTAGAGTGTTACAACCAGTCTATTCCCAAGATGACGTCAAAGTTTGCCATCTCAAGTCGATTTAGGTTGCATCCAAACTCTGTCCATCCATATGATTCAATCACTGTTCATGACACTCATCTAATGCAACATTTAGTCCAAAAGGGCTTGAACTAGCAAAATTTGGTGTAAAGGTCTTAAGAGCTTGTCTAGTTCCTTCATCTCTTATGATTTTCCAAAGACTATTATCAAAATCTCATATTGCACTCATTAGCTTATATTTATTTTACCCTTGCTGTTCTACCCTAATCTCTCTTTCATATACCTCGAAAAATATCTTGTGATTGTTACTTCATATCCCAAGTCTACTTCTAAGCATTAGGATATATGCTTATAAATTCATTAATTCAGCCAAACTCTTTTGGTCTTTACTTAATCATATCATTCGACATTGGGCATAACTCAATTTTCATTATATTAAACTGATTACTATTAATGCCATGTTTTTTTTTTTACTTTATCCTTGTGTCCACTTTTAGATTTACCTCTAGGAATCATCTACCTTTGTCAAAATTTCTTACTGATATAGCCATCTTTAACTCTACTAGAGTGCTATCTATTTCTTTACTGGCTACCCTTGATAGTTCTCACTTTTATCGCATGCACTCTTTTATAAACATGATTCATATCTACCCGTTTAGAAATCTCAAAATAGATTCTCCTACTTCATCGGAGGTCTCTTCGCTATAAAATCTAATATGAATTTAATCATCTTCCTTCCAATAATTCCATTATCACTAAACATCTTTTCAATGGATGTCAGAATGTTTATCCAAAAACAATTCCTTTCCTTCTTTCGAATTTAGTATGACGATGAACACTTGCTTTATCTAGTGAACCTAGGTTTTAAGAATCAGGAGTAAATCTATGATAATCTAACCGGCATCTATGATAATCTATGTTAGGTTGCACGGAGGTCCAAATACATGGAAATAGAGGTTCTACAGCTCTTAACCTCATGGTTACAAGTTCCATCGAGTATATAATGCTATTGGTCAAGGCACTACAAGAGTAAATCTGGAGAAGCTTTCATACATCAGTAAATCAGGTATAAATCTAGAGAAAGATTTCATACATCAATAAATCAGGTATAAATTAGAAGATGTACGCTCAACACGATTAAACATTTAACTATTCATTCAGTTCATATCTCTGTTCATGTTGTCGATCATGAGAGTGGTTCAGATTGGTATAATCAGGACTAATACTAAAGAAACAATATCTATGACTTCAGTTGACAGGTTAAATCAAGAAGGTATCCTATCAAGGTACAAGAATTTAAAATCTGGTATGTGCATCCTCTATAATCATAAGATTAAATCGATAATGCACCGCATCCTGTATAAACCTATCTAGTTATATGGCCACAATAGATTTGGTCCTTGCTGAAAACGTCTGAGGCATCATCTTCAGAAGACATTCTTCAATCCTTATCGGATCATTCTGTAATGATGCAACTATCCCATACATCGGTGGCTGATAAGGTTAACCACCTTGATACACTGCTTGTTGCGCACCAAACTTCTAAACTGGGGTATGCATTACTGGGACTTGCTTTATGGTAGGCACTGTGTTATGGCTAACTGGTATTGGGGTACAGTGTTGCTACCAATTGGTACCATACTTGGTTTGACCCGGAGGTGTTGATGTAGCTTTGGCAATTTGGATAGCAACTTGCATAGTCGGTCTCATTTGTGGTTGCTCTTGTATTTTATTGGGCCAAGTTTATTACAACCGTGACCAAGGTAATTGGTAGTCCAGGTGGTTGGCTGGAGTGGCCTAGTTGGTCACTTCCTCTTATTTGCTCTAATCTGATTACCAACTCAGATGAGTTTTCATTAACCGTTCTCGACCCAGATAGTGGTGGGGTCAAGTTGTAACCTCATCTTAATGCTCAGCGGGTAACGGATCAGCGTGTAGTGGATTTCACTCTGAGTCTCCATGTCACCCAGGGGTATAGCTTTATCTTCTTGTAGTTACTCTTATTCTTGATGTAGGGCTGTTATTCTCCTTTCTCTGTTGGATTTGGCCCGAGATCTTTCCCTTTACCTTTGCAGGGAATTAGGCAATACTAGCCATTTTCTCTTTCCTTTGTCAAACATCGAGTTTCACATCTTGTGAGTACCAACTCGGTATTAAATTTTCTGCTTTACAGAAGCTCCCTTCTTGCTACTGTACTATATCCTTGTATACTTGGATAACTACCCAACTTATAGATAATACCCTATATTATTTATTTATTAGGATAATTTTTTGGTCTTTTCTTTCAGTTTGAGTGTATATATATGGTTCCACCTTTTATATGTACATTATCGTCTTGATTAATTTATGTCTCAACCAACACAGGTGCTTATGGTTTGTTTGTATTAAAGCTTTTAATTTATCCTAACTCAGTTCATGGACTCCAATGAAAGTATTCAGGTTTAATGGGTAAGGCCTACGAGAGCTCTGAATCCAAGTTGTCACACCCCAATTTTGCACCTTTCAGAATGATGTGATGAACCGCTAATAAACCAACGATTCATAGCGGTTCAATCAGGATCTCTAATAGGCGGTATCCATTAAAAATAAAACCATGCACATCCACAACCATAATCAGAATAATACACAATAGTGGAAGTTTTATAGTAAATGAACTGAGCATTCTAAATGTAATAATCATAAATAAAATATCAAATTATTATTGTATCAACTGATACATAAGTAAATAAAATATCAATTACATCTTTTATAAATCCAAATAAAAATCCTAATAGAACATGCATGAGTTGCACTCGCATGAGGGGTCATGCGTATCCTCTAAGTCTTTAGCCTCCATCGCAGCAACATGCACATACACTGAATCATTTATATAATCTGGAACTGTGGTACCTGCATCATCAACTAAAATATTTGACGTCAATAGGGTGAGCACACATCAAGGCTCAGTGAGGAAACAAAACAATGCAACAAACATATGCATGCACTCAATTCATATCTTTGGTCTGGTAAATAAGTTTGCAATGTGCTATAAAAAGGATAGGTGGCCGCCGCACCTCTATACACGAGTGTGTGAAGCCGCCCAAATAACAGGGTTACTCGTCGTCCCACATGCACCCATCATGGAATAGAGATAGAGCTAAAGTGCTAAGGCCCGGCCTATGACACTTCCCCTGATACTCTACCATACCAACACGTAAGCCCCTGCTGGCGAGGGCTTGCAAACTGGGCTCGCAACTAACCAACCTAATGCCAATCAGTGTATCCAAGGCCTCACCCTAGCATCCCTCAATACGTCCACAGAGATAGGGCTAAGGCCCCTCGACAGAGTCAGAGACTACACGGTCCGAGACCACCTCCCCTCATATCTTATGATGTAATAGTTCCGCTAAGGTAATGACGATATGACGATGTCAGTGGACAAGACTCGAGTTACAGATAAAGCTAGAGTGCTGAGGCCTCGCCTATGACACCTCCCCCTGATACTCGCTCGCATCAAGCACACCAACCACACACATACATCCACATTCCTATTCCTATCGTCATCATCATCATCATCATCATGTCATAAACAATAAATAAATATGCATGAACAGTAATAATAGATATATTGGATGACATGTTGAATGCACATAACAATCATACACGCATAAAATCATTCATGGCATTGGACTCAAGAATAAAACAGTTTATTATTAACCAATTAGTTTAGGTCTTGTTCCCTCACCTTTATTTGATCGTAGGTCCTCTTTCAAGTTTTATGAATCAACTATATATCGATACTATATCTCTAGAAGACCTAACCAAGTCGATAGAATTTAATTAGAATTAATTTGGACTTTAAAAGCATGTTGTTAACTGGGGGTCGATGCTAGGGTCGGAGGTTCCATCGACCCTGGGTGCGACCACCCCTATTTTGGACTTCCCGAACACTGGGGGTCGATGATCAGGGTCTGGTAGGGTCGATTGGCCATCGACCCCCCCGTGCGACCCCCTGTGGGTTTTATCAATTTTTCATCCTACAGTTCATTCTTCATGTTTGGGGTCCTATGGCTTGCTTCTATAATCCATTCCACACATGTTCTATGGCCTAGAACCGTAGTTCATTCACCTATATGGCTTTCATGATCTCCCCCCCATAGTTTTCCATGAAAACCTAACCATGGGTGGATGATTTAGGTTTCTCTTAGATCATTCCCTCTTCTCTATCTATTCTAAGGCTGTAGAAATTCATGGAGATAGTATCCATACCTGGGAATTAGGCTTGTTCCTCTAAAGCCTTCTCTTTGATCTTCTTCTCCACTTTCCTTAGGCTTGTTCCTCTAAAGCCTTCTCTTTGATCTTCTTCTCCACTTTCCTTCTCTTCTCTTTCTCTTCTCCTTCCCTTCTCTTTCGCTCAATCCAACTAGGGTTCTAAAAGGAGTGAAAGAGGCTTAGGGACATCCTATTTATAGAGTAGAAACTCTCAAAATAAGTCCCATTGAGATTAGGAAAGAATACCATTGAAATTAGGAAAGTTTCCTAATTTTTGATTCGTGCTGTTTTTACCGATTAGCGGGGGTCGATGGGGGGTAGGACATTTTCGAGACCCCCTGTGATCCCTGGTCACGGGTCGATGGGGGGGTCGATGGGGGGGGGGTCGGACATGCCTGTTTAGGCATGAGACCCTATCCTTATTTTGACTGTTTTTGAGTAAATTTTCATATTAGGTCTTGGTTTTTCTTCACACAATTGGTCCACTTGGCTCGACCATGATATGTAGACGGGTCACGATACGAAATGTAAGGTTAGACCGGGTTCATGGCGTGTGGGTCTTACACTTATTAAAGTTAACAGACAATCTAATTGAGCATGGGTTGATACACAAGTTCACTCTTATGTTTGCAGCACTGATGATTTTGCCTGACCTGAAAGAGGAGATAAAAGCAGCAGTCCTACAGGACCCATACCTCAGGACAGTACAAGAAGATTTGGAAATGGGTCGATCTAATCCTGATTTCACCTTGGATGCAGACAAGGTACTCTGATATCATGGACGGTTATGCATACCTGAGAATGAGGACCTGGAAATCAGAAACCGAATCATGTTGGAAGCTCACTCCACTCTATATTCAATACATCCTGGGAGCACAAAGATGTACCATGACCTATAGAGGATGTACTGGTGGAGGGGTATGAAAGTAGATGTGGCCAGATATGTATTTCAATGTTTAAACTGCCAGCAAGTCAAAGCGGAAAGACAGAGGCCCGCAGGTTTATTGCAACCATTACCTAAGCCAGCATGGAAATGGGATTGTATTACCATGGATTTCATCACTGGCCTACCTATGACTCCGAGGTCAGTGAATGCAGTTTGGGTAGTGGTAGACCGCCTCACCAAGACTGCAAGATTTATCCCGATCAGACCGCAATACACCATAGAAAGGCTAGCAATGTTATATGTAGAAAATATTATTAGACTCTACGGTGTTCGAGAGAGTATAGTATCAGACAGAAATCCGTGCTTCACATCAAAATTTTGGGAGGGACTACAGAAGGCCATGGCAACAAAACTAAAGTTCAGCACAGCCTTCTACCCTCAAACAGATGGTCTGTCATAGAGGACCATCCAGATCCTAGAAGATATGCTTCAAGCATGTGCTATCGACTTTAAGGGGGCTTGGGATGAGAAGCTTCCACTCATCGAGTTTGCCTACAATAATAGCTACCAGGCTACAATCCAGATGGCCCCATATGAGGCCTTGTATGGTAAGAAATGTCGGACACTATTGTTATGGGACTAGGTTGGAGAAAGATGGATCGTAGGACTAGAATTTGTGGAAGAAACTTGCAAAGCAGTGGATCGTATCAAGAATCGAGTAAAGACAGCTCAAGTGCGTCAAAAGCACTATTCTGATAACAAACGTCGAGACCTCGAATTCACTGTTGGTGATAAAGTGTTTCTAAAGGTGTCACCAGTAAGAGGCCTAAAGCAGTTCGAAAAGAAAGGAAAATTATGTCCTAGATATGTGGGACCATATGAGATTCTGTCCCGATGCGGCAAAGTGGCCTTTCAACTTGCATTGCCACCAGTGATGTCTAGTGTCCACAACGTCTTCCACGTGTCCTTACTCAAGAAGTATGTGAGAGACCCTTCTCATATTCTTGTTGCAGACCCCCAGATTTGACAGAAGACTTAACCTTCGAGGTGGTACCAATCAAACTAATCAGTCAAAAGATACAACAACTTCAAAGGAGAGCTATACACTACATCAAGGTAGTTTGGAGGAGTCAGGACGTAGAAGAAATTACCTGGGAGGAGGAGGATGCCATGCGACAAGAATACCCTCATCTTTTTTACTCTGAAGGTACATACAATTTTGGGGACGAAATTTCTTTTAAGGGTGGTAGAGTTGTAAGGACCATGCTCTGAAAACCCGGTCTAACCCATGGTTTTATATGGTGACAGGTCTCCCAATCGTAACTGGACCGGAAGGCGAAGCCGGGTGACGAACCACATAATCCATGCACGAGAACCATGTGTAAAACTGTAAAGTTTACATACCGTCTCGGTACCGGTCTCACTGAGTGAGACCGATATGTGAGATCGGTATGTGCAATTTTGGCTGAAGACAGACTCTAGTGGGTCCCACACTCCGAATCAAAATTTTGGAAAGTTCTAACCTTAGGAAAGTTTCCTAGAATGGTCTTCCACTATTTATATACACCTTAAACCTCCTTAGAACCTTCCCAAAACCCTAGCCGTCAGGAAGAGATCTGAGAAGGAACAAGGAGGGTGGAGACCGCTCAAGAAGATAATTTCCGTTGGAAGAGCACGCCGCCAACCGACAAACACCGGTGAGTGATTAACTCTCTCAGTAATGATAAGATTTCGGATCGGAGCCGTGAAACGGCCCAGGGAACCAAAATCCTAGGACTTTCAATAAATCCTAGTTTTTCATTAAGATCCAATCTGAGTATGATGCAGTGTTATAGTCAAAACCGAGAAGGCTAAACGAGTAACTAGACCTTAGAATGGGTTAGGAGAAGCCCTAGAAACCAAGCCGATGATCGACGGGGAAGGGAGATCCGAGATTGGACTTTTCGATCCAAACCGCCAGACATACCGGCTAGACACAAGGTCCTGCGGTATGGGCCTGCGGTATATATCGCAGGCGCATACCGGTTTCACTCTAGAGTGAGACCAGTATATATACCATAGGGCATACCGGTCTCACTCTACTGAGACCGGTATGTGGGACCGGTATGCTTACCGAGCCCTGTTTGCTTGGCCAAAAATGGTTCTGACCAACTATAACCCTAATACTTTAATTCTAACCTATGAGTATGATTATGTAGGACCTACAGACAGCGTGAGTAGACCCTGTAACGCAGAACGGAGTTGTTATCACGCGTCAGGTAAGGGACAAGACCCCAAACCCTAATTAATTAAATAACAGTAAACCGTTGTGATTAATTTGTATCTGTATTGATTACCTGATGTTTCTGCATTTCACATGCCATGGTAGTTGTTTAAATTAATATTATCTGTTCATGCATTTTATGCTAGGATGTTGGTTGTTTAGGCATGTGGATGTTTTTAGTTAGTGTGTGGATTGTGAAGGGGAGTGGAGCCCTGGATATATCCTCACACTAACACCTTTTTTGTATCGCCATCTACCTTAGCGGACTTGGTGCGAATAGGGTATCAGGGGGAGGATGTGGGATTGTGGTTCAGCCTGCCCCCATACTCAAGCCCTATCACTATGTCATAGGGAGTCGTGCTAGGGTAGGGCCATAGATACTCTATTGATATATAGGACTGGTTAGAAATGGAATCCACTTGCAAGCCCTTGCCAATAGGGGTTTAGGTATTGGTACGGTATGGGATATCAGGGGGAGGACGTGGGATGGTGGCTCAGCCTGCCCGTCAGACTCTAGCTCTATCTATAAAACCCGTATCAAACTAACCCGGTCTTACCACTCTGAACCAGGTCTACCCATCATGGTTGAGAAAAATGGACCAAGGGCGTGAAGGTGATCGTGATCCCAGGTATTAAACGGACCCAAAAACACTTAAATTAAGGGGAGGGTCGCATACCCAGCAAGGGAGGGTCGGACCCCCCAAGACAGAAAGTCAGACCCCCAGTTTTATAGGGGGGTTGGACAGTTTAGGAACCAGGGGTCGACGGGATCATCAACCCCCTCATCGACCCCTAGTTGCCGCCAGAAACAGAAATTAGGAAAGTTCCTTAATTTCGGTTGGACTCTTTCCAAATTTCAACGGGACTTATTTTAGGAGTTTCTACTCTATAAATAGGACGTCCCTAAGCCTCTTTCACTCCTTTTACAACCCTAATTGAATTGAGAGAAAGAGAAGAGAAGGAAGAAAAGAAGAAGAGAAGTAAGGAAGAGAAGAAAGCAAGAAGGAGAAGAGTTACAAGAAGGAGTATTCTTCTCAGGTATGGAGACTAATTCCATGAGTTTCTATAGACCTTAGGCTAGATAATGAAGAGAGTATGATCTTAGAGAAACCCAAACCATCAACCCATGGTTAGGTTTTCATGGAAAACCATGGAGGAATTCATGAAAGCTATATAGGTGAATGGTTCATGGTTTTAGACCATAGAATGTGTGTAGAATGGACTGTAGGAGCAAGCCATAGGACCCCAAACACGAAGAATGGACAGAAAGGAAGAAAATCGACCAAACCCACAGGGGGTCGCATGGGGGGTCGATGGCCAATCGACCCTACCAGACCTTGAGCATCGACCCTCATTGTTCGAGAATTCCAGAATAGGGGTGGTCGCACCCAGGGTCGAACATTACTCCGACGCTACCTCCAACCCCTAGTTAACAGTATGGTTTTTCGTTATTCCCAGGTTGACACTGAGAGGGGGGGGTGAATCAATGACCACTAATAATCATTTTCACTTTCTGATTATGGCCTGATACTATGCAAGGGCTGCCAGGAGCTGTTGATCAATTGTGCAATGCTGCCTTGAGCTGATTTCTTGAGACTCTCTCACAAACAAACTGTCAAACACATTTCGTGCACACACCAACCACACACCCACAGGTATCCATACCAGGGGCTTGGCCTGCCTAGTGTGTACACCCAGACCTGCAGCACACAGACTTCTAATGCACAATCATAAGCACATGCATGGGACACACAATATAACGTGGTTCACCAATCACACACTGTGATGGCTACTCCACGGGGCAATACCCTAACCAGGGTTTCATATATACCCAATATACAATAGAAATACTATGGTTGCCCCAACAACCCCGATGCTACAACATCAACCGCATTCACATAGCTACAACTGTGTCCTAGGCATCAACCCCAACTCCAGTCAAGCACCCACTTGACAGGTTATACAATATGTATATCAATTGATTACAAACCCTTCCCATATAGCACAGATATAGTACATAGAGTTTGTATGCGAGTTTACCTCCCGGCCTTGCTCACTACTGATGCAAGTTTCACTGTCCAAGCATCTCGGCTTCGTCATGGACTCCACAGCTTGTTCTTCACCAGAACAACTCCATAGGAAGCTCACAGCTGGTCCACTCACTCTTTACAGGCTTCAACAAAGCTTTCATGGCCTCACTCTGCTAGTAGGACTCTCTCTCTCTCTCTCTTGGAGAAGCTTCAATGGAGGGTTTTTTTCAAAATCACCATTTGAGGCCTTCTCTTCAAGCTCTAACCACTCCCCAAGTCCCTCTCTTTGAAAATCCTTCAGTTTGGTATATTATGGGCCTCGATGCGACATCGGACGGCCGAGATATCATCAAAAGAAGGTCGTCCAGTGAGATTATTACAAAAGGAATCTTACTCCCTAATTCCGTGCGCCGCGACGCACCATGGCGCGTCCGCCTCTGACCCACCGTACGCTACTGTCGAGTCCTGATTGGCAGAGACAGAATCTCCGAATATAGACCGCTGGATCGGTGAAGGAGTGACGGGATTTGCTCTGGTCCCTACGATCAGCCTCATCGCGTCAGGCGCGATCGGAGTCCATACTGACCTTCAGATGCACATCTTCGGCGCATGCTCAACATGTGCGCGCTCCATAGAATCAGGGATCCACTCCTGTGCGGCGCAGACCACCACTTAAACTTACTTCCAGCCACTCAGAAGCCACGCGTAAGAATCATTGCGCGAATCTGACGCTACACCGAGTCCTGCATTTTCGACAGCCCTCCATTTGGAATCTCGCTGTCGTGGCTCGATCCAAGCCTCCCATACAGAATATGCTCTTTTCAAAATGACCAAAATACCCCTGTGAATGTGTGGTAATGCCCTGTAAGTCGATTTTTTTCCAGTAAGGTTCGGACCTTTTTCTTCTCTATGGCATTTCGTCGAACAGCTTGTGCGCAAGCCGAAGGACCTTGCGCAGGCTTGCGGCGCGTGCGCGTGGTGCTTGCGTTGCGCTGTGCTGCCGAGCAAGCCTTGCGGCATGACACGATGCGCATGACTGCTGCGCGCGGCATGCTGCTGCGCACGGCTGGTGCTGTGCGCGCGGCTGCCTGCTGTGCACTCGACCTGCTTGTTGTGCACTCGGCTAGTGCTGTGTGCGCGGCTATTACTGTGGGCGCGGCTGCCTGTTGTGCACTCGGCCTGCTTGCTGTGCGCAAGGCTGCCTGCTGTGCACTCGGCCTGCTTGCTGTGCACTCGGCTAGTGCTGTGCACGCGGCTGCCTGCTGTGCACTGGCTGGTGCTGTACTCGCGGCTGCTTGCTATGCACTCGGCTACCCAAAGTGGGACCCACCTGGTCCACACTGTCTCTCCTCCATATTACTTTCTCTGCTAAGGTTGCCAACAATGACAACACTTACTGCACTGTCTGGACAGGGTGTCAACAATCTCCCCCTTTGGAATGGTTGGCAACAAAACTCCCCCTCCATGCCATCTTCCCCCCCTTTGACAACAAGTCCCAAAGGCTGAATGAGCTCCCCCTTCATATCTACTCCCCCTACATAGCCTCACCTGTAGGAGTGCCCACTGCATCTTTCTAATCCTACAGATGAATGATGATGCTATGTAGTCAGCAACTCCCCCTACATATCTACCATCTACAATGTGCTCAAAGTCACTACTCCTAGCTGAGCTCTCTCTTAGTTTCTCAAAAGAGTATTTTGGAAGAGCCTTGGTGAAGATGTCTGCCACTTGATCTACTTTAGGAACAAAATCCAATCTTACATCCCCTTCAAGCACTTTCTCCTTCAAATAATGATATCTGATGTCAATATGCTTGGTCCTTGAGTGTTGCACAGGATTCTTGGATATGTTGATGGAACTCATGTTATCACATTTGATGACCACTGGTTCTTCACAGATAATACTGAAGTCTGACATCTATCTTTTCATCCAGATTACCTGAGTGCATGTAGCTGCTGCTGCAATGTACTCTGCCTCTGCTGTAGATAAGGAGACAGACTCCTGTTTCTTGTTGTGTCATGCTACTAAGCTCTCTCCCAAAAAGAATGCACCACCACTAGTGCTCTTTCTGTCATCAATGCTACCAGCCCAGTCTGCATCTGAAAATGCTGTCAGAATGAAACTTCCAATTTTTGGATACCATAAACCATACTCTATTGTGCCTTTCAGATATCTGAGTATTCTCTTCACTGCCATTAGATGAGTCTCCTTTGGACACGCTTGAAATCTGGCCACCAGGCATACTGCTTGCAGAATATCAGGTCTTGAAGTTGTCAAATACAGTAAACTACCAATCATTGACCTATACAATGTCCGATCAACTGTTGGAGAATCATCTTTTGAACTCAGCTTGATATTCACTGTCATTGGTGTCCCCACTGGTTTACAGTCCTCCATCACAAATTTCTTCAACATCTCCTTGGTATACTTCATTTGAGAGATGAAGATGCCATTTTCTCTTTGATGAATTTGCATCCCCAGAAAGTAGGACATCTCTCCAAGCATAGACATCTCAAACTCTGTTCTCATCCTTTCAGCAAACTGCTTACAGATCTTCTCACAGTGGCCCCTAAGGATGATGTCATCCACATAGACCACAACAACTAGTTGATTGCTGTCTTCTGTCATGACATATAGGTTGCTGTCCATAACTCTTCTTCATAGACCCAACTTATGCAGATATGTATCAAGCCTTTCATACCAAGCTCTTGGAGCTTGCTTCAACCCATATAGAGCCTTCTTCAATTTGCAGACCATATCTTCATCATTGCTGAGTTGGAACCCTTCAGGTTGCTCAGTGTATACTTCCTCTTCTAGATTTCCATTCAGGAATGCAGATTTCACATCCATTTGATAAACCTTGAATCCTTTGTGCACAGCTAATGCTAAGAACATTCTAATAGACTCTAACCTTGCCACAGGTGTAAAAGTCTCATCAAAATCAATCCTGTCACACCCCAATTATGCACTCTTCAGAATGGTGTGATGAACCGCTAAATAACCAACGATTCAACCAGGATCTCAAATAGGCCATCCCCGCATTATCCAAACTTACACGCATCCACAATCATAATCAGAGTAAATACATAATAGCGGAAATCTTATAAATAAATGAACTGAGAACTACGATGATATTAATAATTTAATAGAAAATTATTCTGTATCAACCGGGACATAAGTAAATATAATACAAGTCTTTAATAAATCCAAATAAAGAAACTTATAAAAATATCTAATCAAATACACACGAGTTGCACTCGCAAGAGGGGTCGTGTGTATCATCTTCAGCTCCAGCGTCCATTGCGGCTATATTCCCGAATGCATACGCGTTCATATAATCTTCCACCATGTAACCAGCATCATCAACTAAAAATATTTGACATCGAGGGGTGAGCACACAACACGGCTCAGTGAGTAGCCAAAACAATGCAACAATACATATGCATGCAAAAAGTCAATTTATATCTTTGGTATGGTTTATAGTTTGCAATGTGCAATAGAAAGGTTGGGTGGTCAAAGGTTAACGTTTATTGACACCGCCTCTATACACAGGGTGTGGAAGCCCGCCCGAAGGTTAACGTTTATTGTCGTCCCCATCCACCCTACCATAACATTATACAACAAAGGTTAATGTTTATTGCTATATAATGCTATACCAACACGTAAGCCCTTGTTAGCGAGGGCTTGCAAACTGGGCTCGCTACTAACCAATCCTAATGCCAAACAGTGTATCTAAGGCCTCACCCCAGCATCCCTCAGAATGCCCATAGAGATAGAGCTAAGGGCCCCCGGTAGAGTTAGAGACTACAAGGACCGAGACCACCTCCCCTGATACTCTACGACATAATAGTTCTGCTAAGGTAATGGTGATACGACGATGCCAATGCACAAGACTTGAGTTAGAGATAGAGCTAAAGTGCTGAGACCCGCCAAAGGTTAACATTTATTGATGTTCTCATCACACCTCCCCTGATACTCGTTCACATCAAATACATCAACCACACACATACAAGCACATGCCTATTCTTATCATCATCATCATCATCATCTTATAAACAATTAAATAAATATGCATGAACAAGTAATAGAAATATTGGATGGCATGCTGTATGCACATTACAAACATATTCGCATAGAATCAAAAATAGCATTGGACTCAAGAAATAGAAAACAGTTTATTATTAACCAATTTAGTTTGGAGTTAAGGTTCCTCACCTTAGCTTGCTAAAAGATACTTTTCCAAGCTTTAGAATCACCGTTATAACGTTATTATATTGCTAGCAAACCTAACAAAGTCGATAAAATTTAATTAGAATTAATTCGGAATTTAAAACCATTCTGTCAACTGATGGTCGATGCTAGGGTCGATGGGTCTATCGACCCTCCCCTCATTCTGGACTTCCCGAATGCTGAGGGTCGATGGTCAGAAATACCTAGGGTCGGATGGTCTATCGACCGTCGGTGCGACCCTCAGTGTACTCTGGTTCAATTTCCACTTTCTACATCATTCTTCATGTTTGGGGTCCTATGGCTTGCTTCCTACATTCACTCAACATTCATTCCATGGTCTAAAACCATGTCTAAAACCATGTATAAACCATCTAAATAGTTTTCGTGCATCCTCCAATGGTTTTCCATGAAAACCTAACCATGGATGGATGGTTTGGGTTTCTCCAAGATCACATTCTCATCAATAACTACCCTAAGGTCTGTAGAAACTCATAGAATTAGTATCCATACCTGAGAAGATTAATCTTTCTCTGTAACTCTTCTCATTTTTGCTAAGTCTTCCTCCTTGTCTCCTTTCTTCCTCTTTTCCTTCTTCTCTGTTTCTCTCAATTCAATTAGGGTTGTGAAAGGAGTGAAAGTGGCTTAGGGACGTCCTTTAAATAGACTAGGAATGTCCTATAATAGTCCCATCGAGATTTGGAAAGAATCCCAATCGAAAATTAGGAAATTTCCTAATTTCAGTTTCGTCAGAAATTGAGGGTCGATGGGAGGGTCGATGATCCCATCGACCCTAGGGTCTTAAGCTGTCCGACCCTCCCTTAAAATCTGAGGGTCTGACATTCTGTTTTGGGAGGTCCGACCCTACTTGGCTGGGTATGCGACCCTCCCCTAAAATTAAGTGTTTTTGGGTCGATTTTATGCCTGGGATCTCGATCTCCATCATGCCCTTGGTCCACTTAACTCGACCATGATGGGTAAACCTGGTTCAAGGTGGTAAGACCGGGTTAGTTTGACACGGGTCTTACAACTCCCCCCAACTTATAAAAATTTTGACCTCGAAATTGTACGTACCTTCTGAATCAAACAAGTGAGGGTATTGCTTTCTCATAGCATTTTCTTCTTCCCAAACTTCTTCCATGTCTCTACTTTTTCATGTGACCTTAACATAGTAGATATCTCTGTTGCGTAGACGTTGAACCTTTCGACTAGTGATTTCTGTTAGTGTTACTTCGAATGTCAAATCATCAGTCAATTCTGGCAAATCTACTGTCAACACGTGCGTCGAATCCTTGACATACTTCTTCAATAGAGAAATGTGAAATACGTCGTGCACACTTGACATAGATGGTGGTAATGCCAACTGATAAGCTACCTTTCCACGCTTAGCTAGAATTTCGTATGGCCCGACATATCTTGGACTTAATTTTCCTTTCTGTCCGAATCTCTTCAATCCTCTCATAGGCGATACTTTCAAAAATACTTTATCGCCTACGGCGAACTCTAGATCTCTTCGTCAAGTATCTGCATATTGCTTCTGACGGTTCTGAGCTGTTTTCACTCTCTCCTTGATGATGTCGACCACTCGACAAGTCTCTTCCACAAATTCCGGTCCAACATTACTACGTTCTCCAACTTCATTCCAAAACAAGGGAGTTCGACACTTCCTGCCATACAATGCTTCATAAGGTGACATCTGTATAGTAGCCTGATAGCTGTTGTTATAGGCAAACTCGATCAATGGTAACTTTTCGTCCCACGATCCTTTGAAATCAATCACACATGCTCGTAGCATATCTTTTAGGATTTGGATTGTACGCTCTGACTGTCCGTCTGTCTGTGGGTGGAATGCAGTACTGAACTTCAATGTTGTACCCATAGCCTTTTGCAGTCCTTCCCAAAATTTGGAAATAAATCGTGGATCTCTATCGGACACAATGCTTTCTGGAACACCATGTAACCGAACAATATTATCCACATACAACTTTGCTAACCTTTCCAGTATATACTGGGGTCGTATCGGTATGAACTGAGCTGTTTTAGTCAGACGGTCTACAATCACCCAAACTGCGTCAACTACTCGAGGAGTCAATGGTAGTCCTGTGACGAAGTCCATAGTGATGCAGTCCCATTTCCATGCTGGTTCCAGTAATGGTTGTAACAGTCCTGCGGGTCTTTGTCGTTCCGCCTTTACTTTTCTGACAATTTAGGCATTGAGACACGAACTTAGCTACATCTGCTTTTATTCCCCTCCACCAATACAGTTTCTTTAGATCATGATACATTTTTGTGCTTCCAGGATGTATCGAGTAGATGGTGGTGTGGGCTTCCTTCATCAGTCGGTGTCTAATGTCTACATTTTCTGTTTCGGGTACACATATTCTTCCTTTGTATTTCAATACTTTTTCTTCGTCCAAGGTGAACTCAGGGTTGGTCCTACCTTTCCCGATATCTTCTTGTACTGTTCTCAGATAAGGATCTGATTTGATAGCTGTCTTCACTTCGTCCACTATATCCGGTATAATCTTCAATGCCGCGAACATATTTGAAAATCGATGAATAAATCCTTGGCTAGCTGATTCATCCGTTGTATCTATCACATATTGTTCGTTGCCGTGATTAAACACCAACCCGTTGGTACACATTGCTGCAGTCGTGCTAACTTCTCCTTGAGATTTTATCATTGCTTTTCTGCTCAATGCATCTGCTACTACGTTCGCTTTTCCCGGATGATACTGGATATCACAATCATAGTCTTTCAATAGTTCCAGCCATCTTCTTTGTCTCATATTCAACTCTTTCTGATTAAATAGATAAGTAAGACTTTTATGGTCCGACTTAATCTAAAATTTCTCTCCGTATAGGTAGTGTCTCCATATCTTGACAGCATGTACTACTGCCACTAACTCTAAATCATGAGTGGGGTAATTTTTCTCATGTACCTTCAACTGTCTCGAGGCATACGCAATTACTTGCTCTCCTTGCATAAGCACACATCCTAGTCCCAATCCCGATGCATTAGTGTATAAGGTAAATGTCTATCCTGGAACGGGAATGGTCAAAATTGGGGCAGATATCAATCTGGTCTTTAGTGTTTGAAAACTCTTTTCACACTTATCCGTCCATACAAATTTTTCTCCTTTCTTGGTCAAACTGGTGAGAGGTACGGCAATCCGAGAATAGTCTTCTACGAATCTCCGATAATATCTAGCTAGACCCAAAAAACTTCTAATTTCTGAAACACTCTTTGGTGCTTCCCACTTCCCAATAGCCTCGATCTTACTGGGGTCCACTTTGATTCCTTCTGCGGATACCACATGGCCTAGAAAGGCGACTTCACTTAGCCAAAACTCACACTTCAAAAATTTGACGTATAACTTCTCTTTCCTTAAACGTTGTAGGGCTGCGTTTAGGTTCTTGACATGGGTTTCCATGTCCTTGGAATATACCAATATGTCATCAATAAATACTATAACCGATGTATCCAACATATCGTGGAAAACTCGGTTCATAAGTTCCATGAACGTTGCCGGTGCATTAGTTAATCCGAAGGACATCACTAAGAACTCATAATGTCCGTATCTTGTCCTGAAAGCTGTCTTCGTAATGTCACCTTCTTTAATCTTCAGCTGATGATAGCCTGATCGAAGATCGATATTTGAAAATACCTTCGCTCCTTGTAACTGATCGAACAAGTCATCGATCCTGGGTAGTGGATATCGATTCTTGATGGTCAGTTTATTCAACTCTCGATAGTCGATGTATAATCGAACGCTACCATCCTTCTTCTTTACGAACAACACCGGTGCTCCCCATGGAGATATACTGGGTCTAATATAACCCTTATCCAGTAGTTCTTGTAATTGCACTTTTAATTCCTTCAGTTCAGTAGGAGCCATTCTATAAGGTGCTTTTGATACCGGTGCGGCTCCAGGTACCAAGTCTATTACAAACTCCGTGACACGGTCCGGTGGTAATCGGGGTAGTTCCTCCAGAAATACATCTGGGTAATCCCGCACGACGTCAATATCTTCCATTCGTGGCGCGTCCTTGGTTAGGTCGACCACTGATACTAGATATCCGATGGCTCCCTTTTCAAGGCACTTCTTAGCCTTTAATGCTGAGAGTATGAGCTTGCGTCTCCTGGGAAGTTTGGTTCCCGAGAAACTGAATTCTACCCCTTCTTTGTCTTTGAATGTTAGCTTCTTTTTTACGCATAACAAATTTGCAGAATGCCGAGCTAACCAATCCATTCCTAAGATGACATCAAAGTCTGCCATCTCAAGTTGTATCAAGGTTGCATCTACGGTCTGCTCTCCAATGAGAACTGGACATGGTCCATAACCCTTTTCTAATTCCACTATCACTACACATCTTTATCAACAATGATCAGGGAGTGTATAATTCAGAATGTTTGTCCAAAACAATTCATTCCCTTCTTTCAATTATCATAATGACAACCACTTACTTTATCTAGCGAATCTAGGTTTCAAGGATCAGGAGTAAATCTGTGGTAATCCAACCGGCATAAAAAGATCATTAAATTGTACGGTGGTCCAAATATATAAAAATAGAGGTTTTACAGTTCTTGACCTCATGGTTACAGGTTCTATCGAATATATAATGCCATTGGTCAAGGCATTATAGGAATAAATCTAGAAAAGATTTCATACATCAGTATATCAGGTATAAATCTGGAGAAAATTTTCGTACATCAATAAATCAGGTATAAATCAGTAAATGTACGCTCAACATGATTAAGCATTTAACTATTCACTCAGTTCGTATCCCTGTTCATGTTGTCGATCATGAGAATGGTGCAGATTGGTATAATCAGGACTAAGACAAAAGAAACAATATATATAACTCCAATTGACAAGTTAAATCAAGAAGGTACCCTGTCAAGGTACGAGAATTAAAATCAATATGTGCATCCTCTATAATCATAAGAGTAAGGCAATAATGCACCGCATCCTATATAATTATATCTACATACATGGCCATTATCCTCTTATCTCTGTTTGGATTTGGCCCGAGATCTTTTCCTTTATCTCTACAGGGGTTTTGGCATTACTAGCCATTTTCCTTCTTCCTCTGTCTTACATCGAGTTTCACATCTTGTGAGTACCAACTCGGTATTCCAATTTTCTGCTTTACAGAAGCTCCCTTCTTGCTACTGTACTATATCCTTGTATACTTGGATAACTACCCAACTTATAGATAATTCCCTAAATTATTTTTTTATTAGGATAATTCTTGGTCTTCTCTTTCTGTGTGAGTGTATATATATGGTTCCACCTTTTATATGTACATTATCGTCTTGTTTAATTTCTGTCTCAGCCAACACAGGTGCTTATTGTGTGTCTGTATTAAAGCTTTTAATTTTTCCTATCTCAGTTCACAATGGTCTTGAATGTGTGTCAGTTCGGCGGGCAAAGCCTGAGAAGCTCTGATACCAAGTTGTCACACCCCAATTCTGTACTGTTCAGAATGGTGTGATGAACCGCTAAATAACCAACGGTTCAACCAGGATCTCAAATAGGCCATCTCCGCGTTATCCAAACTTACACGCATCCACAATCATAATCAGAGTAAATACACAATAGCGGAAATCTTATAAATAAATGAACTGAGAACTACAATGATATTAATAATTTAATAGAAAATTATTTTGTATCAACCGGGACATAAGTAAATATCAATACAAGTCTTTAATAAATCCAAATAAAGAAACTTATAAAAATATCTAATCAAATACACACGAGTTGTACTCGCAAGAGGGGTCGTGTGTATCATCTTCAGCTCCAGCGTCCATTGCTGCTATATTCCCGTACGCAGACGCGTTCATATAATCTTCCACCGTGTAACCTGCATCATCAACTAAAAATATTTGATGTCGAGGGGTGAGCACACAATACGGCTCAGTGAGTAGCCAAAACAATGCAACAGTACATATGCATGCAAAAAGTCAATTTATATCTTTGGTCTGGTTTATAGTTTGTAATGTGCAATAGAAAGGTTGGGTGGTCAAAGGTTAACGTTTATTGACACCGCCTCTATACACAGGGTGTGGAAGCCCGTCCGAAGGTAAACGTTTATCGTCGTCCCCATCCACCCTACCATAACATTATACAACAAAGGTTAACGTTTATTGCTATATAATGCTATACCAACACGTAAGCCCCTGTTAGTAAGGGCTTGCAAACTGGGCTCGCTACTAACCAATCCTAATGCCAAACAGTGTATCCAAGGCCTCACCCCAGCATCCCTCAGAATGCCCATAGAGATAGAGCTAAGGCCCCCTGGTAAAGTCAAACTACAAGGACCGAGACCACCTCCCCTGATACTCTACGACATAATAGTTCTGCTAAGGTAATGGTGATACGACGATGCCAATGCACAAGAATTGAGTTAGAGATAGAGCTAAAGTGCTGAGACCCGCCAAAGGTTAACGTTTATTGACGTTCTCATCACACCTCCCTTGATACTCGCTTGCATCAAATACATCAACCACACACATACAAGCACATGCCTATTCCTATCATCATCATCATCATCATGTTATAAACAATTAAATAAATATGCATGAAAAAATAATAAAAATATTGGATGGCATGTTGTATGCACATTACAAACATATTTGCATAGAATCAAACATAGCATAGGACTCAAGAAATAGAAAACAGTTTATTATTAACCAATTTAGTTTGGAGTTAAGGTTCCTCGCCTTAGCTTGCTAAAAGATACTTTTCCAAGCTTTAGAATCACCGTTATAACGTTATTATATTGCTAGCAAACCTAACAAAGTCGATAGAATTTAATTAGAATTAATTCAGAATTTAAAACCATTCTGTCAACTGAGGGTCGATGCTAGGGTCGATAGGTCTATCGACCCTCCCCTCATTCTGGACTTCCCGAATGCTGAGGGTCGATGGTCAGAAACACCTAGGGTCGGATGGTTTATCGGCCGTCGGTGCGACCCTCGGTGCACTCTGGTTCAATTTCCACTTTTTACATCATTCTTCGTGTTTGGGGTCCTATGGCTTGCTTCCTACATTCACTCAACATTCATTCCATGGTCTAAAATCATGTATAAACCATCTAAATAGTTTTCGTGCATCCTCCAATGGTTTTCCATGAAAACCTAACCATGGATGGATGGTTTGGGTTTCTCCGAGATCACATTCTCATCAATAACTACCCTAAGGTCTGTAGAAACTCATAGAATTAGTATCCATACCTGAGAAGATTAATCTTTCTCTGTAACTCTTCTCCTTTTTGCTAAGTCTTCCTCCTTGTCTCCTTTCTTCCTCTTTTCCTTCTTCTCTGTTTCTCTCAATTCAATTAGGGTTGTGAAAGGAGTGAAAGTGGCTTAGGGACGTCCTTTAAATAGACTAGGAATGTCCTATAATAGTCCCATCGAGATTTGGAAAGAATCCCAATCGAAAATTAGGAAATTTCCTAATTTCAGTTTCGTCAGAAATTGAGGGTCGATGGGAGGGTCGATGATCCCATCGACCCTAGGGTCTTAAGCTATCCGACCCTCCCTTAAAATCTGAGGGTCTGACATTCTGTTTTGGGAGGTCCGACCCTACTTGGCTGGGTATGCGACCCTCCCCTAAAATTAAGTATTTTTGGGTCGATTTTATACTTTGGATCTCGATCTCCATCACGCCCTTGGTCCACTTGACTCGACCATGATGGGTAAACCTGGTTCAAGGTGGTAAGACCGGGTTAATTTGACACGGGTCTTACAAATCCCTTCTACTTGAGCATATCCTTTGCATACAAGCCTGGCCTTGTTTCTCACAACCTGGCCTTCTTCACTTAATTTGTTCCTGAAAACGCACTTTGTGCCAATCAAGTTCTTGTCTGATGGTCTAGGAACTAGCTCCCGAGTGTTGTTTCTTTCAATTTGGTCAAGCTCATCATTCATAGCTTTCAACCAAAATTCATCATTGCTAGCCTCATGAACAGTTTTAGGCTCTATCTCAGACAATAATGAATAAGTGGTAGCTTTCATCCTTCTGGTTTCAATGCTTACATTTGGATCTCCTATCATTTGATGATTAGGATGAATTTTCAACCATTTGTTATCTTTTGGTCTGCCATCTCTCTGCACTTCAGTATGAATCTCTTGCACTTCAGATTCTTCTTCATCCTGTTGCCCTTTGTCAATTGTTAGAGTGTCATCTTCATCAAGTTCTTCAAGAATGGACCCTCTTGGTTCAGTCCCCTTTTGATTCCCTATATTCTCATCAACCTTCACATCTGAGCTCTCAACAATTCTTCCTAGTCTTTTGTTGTAGCACCGGTATGCCTTACTTTTGAAGGAGTAACCAAGGAATATGCCTTCATCAGCTCTGTCATCAAATTTGCCTAGGTTTTCTTCCTTTCGCTTGATGTAGCACTTTGAACCAAAGACCCTGAGATACTTCACTGTAGCTTTCCTCCCAAACCACAATTCATAAGGTGTTTTGTTCTCATGAGGCCTTAAAAGACATCTATTAGTGATATGCACTGCAGTATAGATACCTTCTCTCCAGAAATGCTTTTCCGTGTTATTCTCTGCCATCATAGTTCTAGCCATTTCTTGCACTGTTCTATTCTTCCTTTCAACCACTCCATTTTGCTGAGGTGTTTTGGCTGCTGAGTCTTGAATTCTGATCCCACTTTCACTGCAGAAGTTTGAGAATTCACTCCAGGTAAATTCTTTGCCTTGATCAGACCTTAAACACTTAATTGTGTTTCCAGTCTCATTTTCAACTCTCTTCTTGAATGCTTTGAACTTGTCAAGAGCTTTAGTTTTGTCCTTCAAAAACATCACCCAGGTCATTCTAGAATACTCATCTATAAACAGAATGAAGTATCTCTCACCTCCTATGGCCTGTGTTCTCATAGGTCCACATAAGTCTGTGTGTATCAAGTCAAGTGGTTTACTTGAATGGTATTCCTTTGATTTATAAGTAGCTCTTGCCTGCTTGCCCTTCTGACATGAACCACATACATGGCTCTCTGGAGTCTTTATGATGGGAAGATCTCTCACTGTTTGCTCCTTGCTAATTTTAGTCAGATTTTTGAAGTGAATGTGCCATTCTTCTATGCACAACCAATTTTCATCTTCTTGAGTTATCATGCTCTGGTTGATGGCATCTGTCAACACATATAGATTTCCAACTGTTCTTTCACCAGCAACTACTGCCTTTCCTGTTCCAACCATGTGAACAACAAAACCTTCATTGTTGAAAGTTATCTCATGTCCTTGATCAAATATCTGACTCACACTGAGTAGATTATGTTTCAGCCCATTGACATACAAAACATTATGGGACTTTATCTTCCCATTGTTAAAGTTCACTGAACCTCTTCCTTCAACTCTGGCACCTTCATTATTTCCAAACTTCACAGTTCCTCCTTTTGCAGCATCAAGGCTTGTGAATTTTTCTTTGTTGCCAGTCATATGTATTGAGCATCCACTATCAAGAATCCATGGAGATTGTTTTCCTTTGTTTTCTTTAAGTGCTGCTTGCACCAATAAAGAATTGTTTCCTTTCTTCTGTGATTTTTCCACCCATGTGGCCTTGTCTTTCACTGTAATTGGCTTTCTTGTATTTCTCACCATTTCATTTTCTTCTTCTATCTGAATTGGTTTTCTTGGAGGATCTTCTCTTTTCTTCCTCTTAGCTTGCCTTTGAGATGGAAGGATTGTCTTGCAGTTTCTGGCTATATGTCCAAGTCTCTCACATCTGTAGCATATTACTCTCTCATCGGTAAGAGGAGCAAATCTATTTCTGTCAATGAACACTGGAGGTCTTTGTTGCCTAATATATTCTGCCACTCGATGTCCATAGGCATTATAGCCATAACAGTATCCTCTGAATTTGATTCCGTGTAACTGTTTGTTTCTCTGAAACTGACCATTCCTCTGAAACTGACTTTGTTTTCTCTGACTGCCTTGCTTGACTATCTTGAAGCTCTCTTCATCATTCTTGCCTTTAGTAGCTCTCATAGCTGGTGGTTCCTTCTGCTTTTCTTTCACAAACATAATGGGATTACTTGTAGATCCCTTTTCTTTCATCTGCTCAGATAGCTGCTCAGTATATCCAAGTCCAGATTTAATATGAGAGGATCTCTGGTAACTCAAAATCTCATCAAGGATGTTGCCTTCGTCCTTGTCTTCATTTTCAGAACTGCTGCTTTCTTCATCTTCTTGTAACCTAACATTCTTATCTTTTGAGTTCAGAATGGTTACATGAGGGACTTTTGTAGTAGCTTCAGCATAATTTTTTTATTTTTGTAGACTTGGCCAGATCTACCATAACTCTTACAATTATTCCTCAAGCTTCTTACACTCAGAAGTTTCTTATGTAAGATCATTGTTGAACTCATCAGCAATTATTTTTGCTTTCCTGAGAGTCTCCATAATTTCACCATTTATCTCCTTTGCTTGGTTGAGTTGTTCATTCAAGGTTTTGTTCTTCTTTCTTTCTGTCTTGAGCTCAGTAAGTGCAGAAAGCAACTCTGCTTCAAGATCTGGACTGTCATCTTCTTCAAATCTTTTCTTAACACCATCACCTTTCCTTTTTGTTGTATCACTCCCTGTAGGAGTCTCTTCCAGTCTTGCCATAAAGAGAATATCATCATCATTTTCATCTTCAGACTCATCAGAGAGGTCATCATGCTTTGACAGATAACTTCTCTTTCTTGGAATGAATTTCTTCTTTCCTTTCTTTTCTTGGCTTCCTTTAGACTCTTCTTCATCAGAGTCATACACTCTACCCTTTTTCTGGAACTTAGAGGCAAAGTGTCCTAAGCCACAACAGTTGAAACATCTCATTGAAGACTTATTTTTAAACTTCTCAGATCTCTTCTTGAGTTTGTTAGCCAGATAGGCTATGAGCTCATCATCTGAATCATCTGTGTCCTCCTCTGCATTAGCTTTTGAGCTTTCCACTGGCTCTTTCATTCTTAATTTTTTAAAGGCTTCAAAAGCGGCTTCCTTCTCAGCTGGTACTGGCTCAAGCATTCTCATCTCATAGGTAGTCAAGATACCATGCAATTCATCTATGGTTAAAGTATCCAAAGTTGTAATTTCTTCAAGGGCTGACACCTTGGCATTATATAGTTTTGGAAGTATCCTTAACACCTTCTTGACCACATGAATCTCTTTTAACTCTTCACCCAATGCTCTGATTGCATTGGCGATCTTGTTTACTCTGTTCAGGTAAAACTCAATTGTCACACCTTCACTCATTCTCAGGCTTTCAAATTGAGATCTCAGTATCTGCAATTTAGCCTCCTTGATTTTGTTGTCTCCTTCATGAACACTCTGTAGCTTGTCACATATCTCGTTTGATGTTGGACAACTGATCACTCTAGTAAGTTCATTACTTGAAAGTGCGGCTAGAAGTGCTGTGACAGCCTTAGCTTCATTTTCTCTCTTCTTCATCTCAACAGCATCACTGATATCTTCAGTTGAGTGCCTGTACCCATTCTTCACTGCCAGCCATACCTCATATCCTTGTGCAATCAGGTAAGCCTCCATTCTGACTTTCCATATGCTATAGTTGGAGCCATCAAACATCGGAATTCTGCTGTGCCCATGATGTTCTTCATTTGTAGCCATATCTCAGTCTCAATCTTATCTGTACCCGAAGCTGTCAGTCTTCTTCCCTTGGGAACTCAGCTCTGATGCCAATTGTTATTCCCAGGTTAACACTGAGAGGGGGGTGAATCATTGACCACTAATAATCATTTTCACTTTTTTGATTATGGCCTGATACTATGCACGGGCTGCCAGGAGCTGTTGATTAATTGTGCAATGCTGCCTTGAGGTGATTTCTTGAGACTCTCTCACAAACAAACTGTCAAACACATTTCGTACACACACCAACCACATACCCACAGGTATCCATACCAGGGGCTTGGCCTGCCAAGTGTGTACACCCAGACCTGCAGCACACAGACTTCTAATGCACAATCATAAGCACATGCATGGGACACACAATATAACGTGGTTCACCAATCACACACTGTGATGGCTACTCCATGGGGCAATACCCTAACCAGGGTTTCGTATATACCTAATACACAACAGAAATGCTACGGTTGTCCCAACAACCCCGATGCTACAACATCGACTGCATTCACACAGCTACAACTGTGTCCTAGGCATCAATCCCAACTCCAGTCTAGCAAGCACCCACTTGACAGGTTATACAATATGTATATCAATTGATTACAAACCCATCCCATATAGCACAGATATAGTACATAGAGTTTGTGTGCGAGTTTACCTCCTGGCCTTGCTCACTACTGATGCAAGTTTCACTGTCCAAGCATCTCGGCTTCGTCTTGAACTCCACAGCTTGTTCTTTACCAGAACAACTCCATAGGAAGCTCACAGCTGGTCCACTCACCCTTTATAGGCTTTAGCAAAGCTTTCATGGCCTCACTCTGCCAGTAGGAGTCTCTCCCTCTCTTGGAGAAGCTTCAATGGAGGGTTTTTTTCAAAATCTCCATTTGAGGCCTTCTCTTCAAGCTATAACCACTCCCCAAGTCTCTCTCTTTGAAAATCCTTCAGTTTGGTATATTATGGGCCTCGATCCGACATCGGACGACTGAGATATCATCAAAAGAAGGTCGGCCAGTGAGATTATTCCAAAAGGAATCTTTCTCCCTAATTCTGTGGGCCGTGACGCACCATAGCGCGTCCGCCTCTGACCCACTGTACGCTGCTGTCGAGTGCTGATTAGCGGAGACAGAATCTTCGAATACGGACCGCTAGATCGGTCAAGGAGTGGCGGGATTTGCTCTGGTCCCTCCGATCGGCCTCATCGCGTTAGGCGTGATCGGAGTCCATACTGACCTTCAGATGCGCATCTTTGGCGCATGCTCAACATGTGCGCGCTCCACCGAATCAGGGATCCACTCCCGTGCGGCACAGACCACCACTTAAACTTGCTTCCAGCCACTCAGAAGCCACGCGCAAGAATCATTGCGCGAATCTGACACTACACCGAGTCCCGCATTTTTGACAGCCCTCCATTTGGAATCTCACTATCGTGGCTCGATCCAAGCCTCCCATACGGAATATGCTCTTTTCAAAATGACCAAAATACCCCTGTGAATGTGTGGTAATGCCCTATAAGTCAATTTTTTTCCAGTAAGGTTCGGACCTTTTTCTTCTCTGTGGCATTTCGTCGAACAGCTTGTGCGCAAGCCGAAGGACCCTCCTAAGGCTTGCGGCGCACGCGCACGGTGCTTGCGCTGCGCTGTGCTGCCGAGCAAACCTTGCGACATGACACGATGAGCATGACTGCTGCGTGCGGCATGCTGCTGCGCACGGCTGGTGCTGTGCGCACGGTTGCCTGCTGTGCACTTGGCCTTCTTGTTGTGCACTTGGCTAGTGCTGTGCACGTGGTTATTTCTGTACGCGCGGTTGCCTGCTGTGCACTCGGCCTGCTTGCTGTGCGCACGGCTGCCTGTTGTACACTCGGCCTGCTTGCTGTGCACTCGGCTAGTGCTGTGCGCACGGCTGCCTGCTGTGCACTCGGCTGGTGTTGTGCGCGCGGCTGCCTACTGTGCACTCGGCTACCCAAAGTGGGACCCACCTGGTCCCCACACTCTCTCCTCCATATCACTTTCTCTGCTAAGGTTGCCAACAATGACAACACTTACTGCACTGTCTGGACAGGGTGTCAACACTTACTGCCCAAGAAGCACTTACATCAAGGACGAGTATATGCTGTTACATCCGAGGATGCTGCCGCATCACCCGATGTGGTCAGAGGTATGACCGAAACCTTTAAAGTTGTATTACATTGTATGAGCATGTAGACTAAGTAAAATAAATCACTGGTATCGTACCTATAAATGGCTTACACGCCAGTGTACTCTTCGATTCGGGAGCTACTCATTCTTTTATATCTGTGTCATTTGGAAAGAAGCTAAATCTACCCATCAAAACATTAGACTACACACTACTTGTAGGGTCACCGATGGGCTAGAAATAGAATTAGAGAAAGGTTATGGGCCATGTCCAATTCTCATTGGCGAGAAAACCTTAGATGCAACCTTGATCCAACTTGGGATGGCAGACTTTGACGTCATCTTGGGAATGGACTGGTTAGCTCGGCATTCTGTGAATCTACTGTGTGCCGAAAAGAAGCTAACATTTAAAAACAAAGAAGGAGCAAAATTCAGTTTTGCGGGAACCAAACTTCCTCATAAACGTAAGCTCATACTCTCAGCACTAAAGCTAAGAAGTGCCTTGAGAAGGGGCAGTCGGGTATCTAGTATCAGTGGTCGACCTCACCAAGGAAGCACCACGGATGGAAGATATTGATGTCATGCGGAACTACCCTAACGTATTTCCTGAGGAACTACCAGGATTACCACCCGATCGAGCTACAGAGTTTGTGATAGATCTTATACCTGGAGCCGCACCAGTATCAAAAGCACCCTATCGAATGGCTCTTACGGAACTAAAGGAATTAAAAGTACAACTACAAGAATTACTGGACAAGGGTTATATTCGACCCAGTATATCACCATGGGGAGCGCCAGTATTGTTCGTAAAGAAGAAGGACGGTAGTGTTTGATTATGTATCGACTATCGGGAGTTGAATAAACTGACAATCAAGAATCAATATCCACTACCTCAGATCGATGACTTGTTCGATCAGTTGCAAGGAGCAAAAGTATTTTCTAAGATCGATCTTCGGTTAGGCTACCATCAGTTGAAGATTAAAGATGGTGATATTCCTAAGACAGCTTTCAAGACCAGATATGGACATTATGAATTCTTGGTCATGTCTTTTGGACTAACGAACGCACCAGCAACTTTCATGGAACTTATAAATCGAGTTTTCCACGATATGTTGGATACGTCGGTTATTGTATTTATTGATGATATATTGGTATATTCCAAGGACAAGGAAACCCATATTAAGAACCTAAACGCCGCCCTACAGCGTTTAAGGAAAGAGAAGCTATATGCCAAATTTACCAAATATGAGTTTTGGCTAAGTGAAGTCGCCTTCCTAGGCCATGTAGTATCCGCTGAAGGAATCAAAGTGGATCCCAGCAAGATCGAGGCTATTGTAATGTGGAAAGCACCAAAGAGCATTGCAGAATTAAAAGTTTTTTGGGTCTCGCTGGTTATTATCGGAGATTTGTGGAAGACTATTCCTGGATTGCTGTACCGCTCACCAGTTTGACTAAGAAAGGTGAAAAGTTTGTCTGGACGGATAAATGTGAGAAGAGCTTCCAGGCATTGAAGACCAGATTGATATCCGCTCTGATTTTGACTATTCCCGTTACTGGACAGCCATTTACCTTGTACACTGATGCGTCAGGATTGGGATTAAGATGTGTGCTTATGCAAGGAGAACAAGTAATTTCTTATGCCTCGAGACATTTGAAGATACATGAGAAAAATTATCCCACTCATGATTTGTAGTTAGGAGCAGTATTACATGCTGTCAAGATATGGAGACATTAACTATACGGAGAGATGTTCCAGATTAAATCGGACCATAAGAGTCTTACTTATTTATTTAATCAAAAGGAGTTGAATATGAGACGATGAAGATGGCTAGAACTATTGAAAGACTATGATTGTTATATCTAGTATCATTCGGGGAAAGCTAATGTAGTAGCGGATGCATTGAGCATAAAGGCAGTGATAAAATCCCAGGGGGAGGTTAGCACAACTGCAACAATGTGTACTACCAGAATGGTATTCAATCACGGAAATGAACAGTATGTGATAGATACAACGGATGGATCAGCCAACCAAGGATTTATTCATCGGTTTTCAAACATGTTCGCTGCATTGAAGATTATACTGGATATAATTGATGAAGTGAAGACAGCTATCAAATCAGACCCTTACCTGAGAACGATACAAGAAGACATCGAAAAAGGTAGGACTAACCCTGAGTTCACCTTGGACGAAGAGAAGGTACTGAAGTACAAAGGAAGAATATGTGTACCTGAAACAGAAAGTGTGGACATTAGACACCGACTGATGAAAGAAGCCCATACCACCATCTATTTGATACATCCTGGAAGTACAAAAATGTATCATGACCTAAAGAAACTATATTGGTGGAGGGAAATGAAAGCAGATGTTGCTAAGTTTGTCTCAATGCCTAAATTGTTAGAAAGTAAAGGCTGAACGAGAAAGTCCCGCAAGACTGTTACAGCCGTTACCGGAACCAGCATGGAAATGGGACTGCATCACTATGGACGTTGTGACAAGATTACCATTGACTCCTCGAGTAGTTGACGTAGTTTGGGTGATTGTAGACCGTCTGACTAAAATAGCTCGCTTTATACCGATACGACCTCAGTATACACTAGAAAGGTTAGCAAAGCTGTATGTGGATAATAGTGTTCGATTGCATGGTGTACTAGAGAGCATTGTGTCCGATAGAGATCCACGATTTACTTCCAAGTTTTGGGAAGGATTGCAAAATGCCATGGGTACAACATTGAAATTTAGTACTGCATTCCATCCACAGACAGATGGACAGTCAGAGCGTATAATTCAGATTCTAGAAGATATGCTACGAGCATGTGTGATTGACTTTAAAGGATCATGGGATGAAAAGTTACTGCTGATCGAGTTCGCCTATAACAATAGCTATCAGGCTACTATACAGATGTCACCCTATGGAGCACTGTATGGCAGAAAGTGTTGAACTCCTTTATTTTGGAATGAAGTTGTGGAACGTAGTCTCGTTGGACCAAAATTTATTGAAGAGACTTGTCGAGTGGTCGACATTATCAAATAAAGAGTGAGAACAACCCAGAATCGTCAGATGCAATAGGAAGATACTCGACGCAGAGATCTCGAGTTCATTGTGGGTGATAAAGTATTCTTGAAGGTGTCACCTATGCGAGGTCTGAAACGGTTAGGACAGAAAGGGAAACTAAGTCCAAGATATGTCGGGCCATATGAGATTCTAGCTAAGCATTGGAAAGTGGCTTACCAGTTAGCACTACCACCATCTAGGTCAAGTGTGCATGATGTATTTCATATTTCCTTATTGAAGAAGTATGTCAAGGATCCAACGCACGTTCTGACAGTAGATCTACCGGATTTGACTGATAATTTGACGTTTGAAGTAACACCAACTGAAATCACCAGCCGAAAGGTTCAACGACTACGCAACCGAGATATCTATTATGTTAAGGTCACTTGGAGAAGTAGAGACATGGAAGAAATTACATGGGAAGAAGAGAATGCTATGCGAAAGCAATAACCTCACTTATTTGATTCAGAAGGTACGTACAATTTCGAGGACAAAATTTTTATAACTAGGGGGGAGTTGTAAGACCCGTATTAAACTAACCCGGTCTTACCACTTTGAACCAGGTCTACCCATCATGGTTGAGCAAAATGGACCAAGGGCGTGAAGGTGATCGTGATCCCAGGTATTAAACGGACCCAAAAATACATAAATTAAGGGGAGGGTAGCATACCCAGCAAGGGAGGGTTGGACCCCCCAAGACACAAAGTCAGACCCCCAGTTTTACAGGGGGGTCGGACACTTTAGGAACCAGGGGTCGACGGGATCATCGACCCCCTCATTGACCCCCAGTTGTAGCCAGAAACAGAAATTAGGAAAGTTTCCTAATTTCGGTTGGACTCTTTCCAAATCTCAATGGGACTTATTTTAGGAGTTTCTACTCTATAAATAGGACATCCCTAAGCCTCTTTCACTCCTTTTACAACCCTAATTGAATTGAGAGAAAGAGAAGAGAAGGAAGAGAAGAAGAAGAGAAGCAAGGAAGAGAAGAAAGCAAGAAGGAGAAGAGTTGCAGAGAAGGAGTATTCTTCTCAGGTATGGTGACTAATTCCATGAGTTTCTACAGACCTTAGGTTAGATAATGAAGAGAGTATGATCTCGGAGAAACCCAAACCATCAACCCATGGTTAGGTTTTCATGGAAAACCATGGAAGAATTCATGAAAGCTATATAGGTGAATGATTCATGATTTTAGACCATAGAATGTGTGTAGAATGAACTGTAGGAGCAAGCCATAGGACGCCAAACACGAAGAATGGACTGAATGGAAGAAAATTGACCAAAACCCACAGGGGGTCGCATGGGGGGTCGATGGCCAATCGACCCTACCAGAACCTGAGCATCGACCCCCAGTGTTCAGGAAGTCCAGAATAGGGGTGGTCGCACCCAGGGTCGATCATTACTCCGACCCTACCTCTGACCCCCAGTTAACAGTATAGTTTTTAAATTCAGAATTAATTCTAATTGAATTATATCGACTTTGTTAGGTCTTCTATCAATATAATAACAATATAAAGGTGATTCTAAAGCTTGAAAGAGGATCTATTAACAAGCTAAGGTGAGGAAACAAGACCTAAACTAATTGATTAATAACAAACTATTTTTATTTCTTGATTCCACTGCCATATTAATTCTATGCGTGTATGCTTGTATGTGCATTCAACATGTCATCCAATATTTTTATTATTTGTTCATGCATATTTACTTTATTGTTTATGACATGATGATGATGATGATGATGATAGGAATAGGCATGTGAATGTTTGTGTTTGGCTAGTGTATATGGTGCGAGTAGGGATGGTATCAACCGATACATCGATGCTGTTTTCATCGGGGTATATTGTGCCATGGTTCTACTCAAGTCATGTCCACTGACGTCATCGTATCGCCATTACTTTAGCAGAACTATTATGTCGTAGAGTATCAGGGGAGGTGGTCTCGGTCTTTGTAGTCTCTGACTCTACCAGGGGCCTTACCTCTATCTCTATGGATGTTCTAAGGGATGCTGGGGTGAGGCCTTGGATACACTATTTGGCATTAGGATTGGTTAGTTGCGAGCCCAGTTTGCAACCCTAACCAGCAGGGGTTTATTTGTTGGTATGGTATCAATTGGTACAGCCATGATCATTTTTCATGGGGTGTATATTGTGCCATTCTGGGTGCATGTGGGGCGACGGTGCCATTTTCATTGGGCATTGTCACACACTCGTGTATAGAGGTGCGGCGGCCACCTATCCTTTCTATAGCACATTGCAAACTTATTTACCAGACCAAAGATATGAATTGACTGCATTCATATGTATTGTTGCATTGTTTTGTTTGCTCACTAAGCCATGATGTGTGCTCACCCCTCGACGTCGAATATTTTTAGTTGATGATGCAGGTATTACCGTCAAAGATTATATAAATGCTCCAATATACGGGAACGTGGAGGCAATGGAAGTTGCATATGCAGTGGATGCACATGACTCCTCTTGCGAGTGCAACTCATGTGTATTCGATTAGATTTTTTTAGTTTTTCTTTATTTGGATTTATTAAGAACATGTATATGATATTTATTTATGTCTCAGTTGGTACAGAATAATTTGCTATTTAAATATTGATATCATAGTAGATTCTCAGTTCATTTTACAATGAGACTTTCGCTATTGTGTATTTACTCTGATTATGAATGTGGATGTATGAGGTTTAGATCAGCCGAATACCATCTGTACGAAATTCTGGTTGAACCGTTGGTTTGCAAGTGGTTCATTACACCATTCTGAATAGTGCAGAATTGGTGTGTGACACTATCTCTATATCGGAGTGAGTGATGTGGGGCAACAACAATAGTGTGGATTGTTGCCTGACTGTTGGGTGTGGTCACACTCTCGTGCATGGAGGTGCGGTGGCCGCCAAACCTTACCATAGTATTTTGCAAGTTATACCTTACCAAAATTGTAATGTTGTCTCATGCATTTTGTATGTTGCATTGGTTTTGTATTTACTGAGCTAAGTTGTGAGCTCACCCGAATATATATATACTATTCTTTTCAAATCTCGATGCAGGGTATACCGTCGAGGACTTCATGACTGCCCCAACGTACAGTACAGTCGCTTCCCTGGATACACAGGCAGTAGAGGACGAGCATGATGCATCATGCGAGTGCTCATTCTGTGTTTTCTTTTAGAGATGGTTTATTTTGAAATAATACATTTTAATATTTTATTATTTAATTCTATGAATGATGGAATAATTTGGATAATTATTTTAATTACAATATAGAACTCAATTCATTTATCTTTTTATTCCGCTGCTATGTATTACTCTCTGATTATGTTAGATTGTTTGAAATGGTTGGTTGACACGGTCTATTGAGATGCTGGTGTGAGCCATGGTTTGGAGACGGTTCACTCACACTTCTGGTTCAGTCGAAATTGGGGTGTGACAATATCTTCTAAGATTTGAATAGTTCTTTCTGACTGCCCATCTGTCTGAGGATGAAAAACTGTACTAAACTTTAACTTGGATCCCATGGATTTCTGTAATCCTTCCCAGAACTTTGATCTAAAACGGGGATCTCTGTCAGATACTATACACTTTGGGACGCCATGAAGTCTGACTATATTATCCACATATATCTTGGCTAGCATGTCCATGGTATACTGAGGTCTGACAGCGATGAAGCGAGCCATCTTGGTAAGTCGATCGTCTATAATCCACACTACATCCACTGACCTTGGTGTCAAGGGTAAGCCAGTGACAAAATCCATTGTGATACATCCCACTTCCATGCTGGCTCCGATAGTGGTTGTAGAAAACCTGCAGGTCTCTGTCTTTCTGCTTTCATTTGCTGACAATTAAGACATTGGAATACAAATCGAGCTACATCCGCTTTCATACCCCTCCACTAATATAATCTTCTTAAATCATGGTACATCTTGGTGCTTCCTGGATATATCGAATATGGGTGTAATGAGCTTCTGTCATAATTTTGTCTCTAATATTAGAGTTCTCACTCTCAGGTATGCATAATCATCCACGATACCTGAGTACCTTATCTGAATCCAAGGTAAAATCAGGGTTGCTTGTACCCTTCTCTAGATCTTCTTGCACAGTCTTTAGGTGTCGATCCTGTAGGATTACTACTTTTACCTCATCTATAACATTTGGTGAGATCTTTAAGGCTGCGAACATCAATGTGAAAATATGAATTAAGCCCTGTTCCACTGGATCATCTGCAGTCTCTAATATATGCTCTTCATCATTCTCTATTGAGTCTGAGGCTCCAGTGCACATTGCAGTATTTGTACTAGGTCTTGCCTCAAGTTTCAATCCCCACTTTCTTCTTAAGGCATCAGCCACAACGTTTGCCTTATCCGTATGGTACTGGATGTCACAATCATAGTTTTTTAATAGCTCCAGCCATCTCCTCTGTCTCATATTCAGGTCCTTCTGAGTAAAAAGGTAAGTCAAACTCTTATGATCCGACTTAATCTGAAACTTTTCACCATGAAGGTAGTGCCTCCAAGTCTTGATTGCATGAATGACTCCTGCTAACTCCAGATCATGCATAGGGTAGTTCTTCTCATGCTCTTTTAACTATCTTGATGCATAGGTAATCACGTGTTCTCCTTGCATTAACACACATCCAAGACCCAACCTTGAGGCATCCGTATATAGGGTGAACGGCAAGCCTGGTGCTGGGATGGTCAAGATAGGTGCAGAGACTAGTCTTGACTTCAGAGTTTGAAAGCACTTCTCACACTCATCTATCCATATAAACTTTTCTTCTTTCTTGGTTAGTCTGCTAAGTGGAACGACAATCCTTGAGTAGTCCGCCATGAATCTTCTGTAGTAACCAGCCAATCCAAGGAAGTTATGAATTTCTGCAACTGATTTCAGTGCATCCCATCCTACTATAGCTGCGATCTTGCTTGGATCTACCTTGATACTGTCTGTAGATACTACGTGACCCAAGAAGGCCACTTCCTTTAGCCAAAATTTATACTTCTTGAACTTGGCGTAAAGCTTCTCCTTTCTCAGCCATTGAAGGGCTGCTCTCAAATGTGATGCCTGAGTCTCCTTGTCCTTTGAGTATACCAAGATATCATCAATGAATACGATGACCGAAATGTCCAACATGTCATGAAACACTCGGTTCATCAGTTCCATAAACAACGCTAGAGCGTTAGTCAACTCGAATGATATTACAAGGAACTCATAATGCCCATACCTTGTCCTGAAGGCAGACTTTGGAATATCTTCTGCCTTGATCATCAATTTGTGATACCCTGATCTAAGATCAATCTTCGAGAAAACCTTTGCACCCTGCAACTGATCGAACAGATCATCGATCCTAGGCAAAGGGTATCGGTTCTTAATGGTTAACTTGTTCAACTCTCGGTAGTCGATACATAGTCTCACGCTACTATCCTTCTTCTTTACAAACAATTCAGGTGCTCCCCAAGGTGATATGCTTGGTCATATGAATCCCTTATCTACTAGTTATTGTAACTAGGTCTTCAACTCTTTTAATTCTGTAGGGGCCATCCTGTAAGGTGCCTTCGACACTGGCGCCGACCCTGGCATAATGTCTATTACGAACTTTGTAGCCCTGTCTGGAGATAGACCTGGAAGATCCTCTGGAAATACATCTAAAAACTCTCGTACCACATCAGATCTCCCATCTTTGTCACCTCTGCAGTGATGTCGACCACGGACGCTAAGTTCCCCACTCCCCCCTTCTCTAAGCATTTCTTAGCTTTTAGGGAAGAGAGGATCAGCTTCTGTTTCCTAAGTAATTTGGTTCCAGTGAAGCTAAACTCATTTCCCTTATCATCCTTAAAAACAAGTTTACTTTCGCCACATAATAAGCTAGCTTAATGATGGCCTATCCAATCCATTGCCAAGATGACATCAAAGTCTGCCATCTTGAGTTGAACCAGATTTGCTTCTAGGTTTCGCCCCACAATACTAATTGAACACGGCCCATAGCATTCATTCAACGCCACTTCTACTCCCAATGGAGAACGAACTATCAAGCTTGGGGTTAAGGACTTGACAGGTAACTCCAATCGCTTCCCAAAAGACATAGAAACAAAAGAGTGTGTAGCCCCAGAGTCAAAGAGTACTCTGGCGGGTACACCAGCTATATCTACCATTCCTGGAGTTTAATTATCCTTTAGTTCTACATGCTCATACATAACAAATCAATAAGCAAAATAGTGAGGAATGGAATCGTACCAGTAACCACATCAGGTGATGCGGCTGCCTCCTTAGTGGTGACTGCAAATACCTTCCCTTGCTGTGGCATTTGCTTCCTAGGAAGAGTACAGGTCTTTGCATAATGGCCAATTGCTTGCAGTTGAAACATTTGACATTAGGGTTTTCACCAGCTACCTGTGATGGTGGTGGTGTAGTAGCATTCCTTGCTGGCACCACAACAGACTGAGTCCTGTAGGGATGGAATGGTCTAGTGTCCCCTCTACCCGAAGTCTCAGTAGCAGGCCTCTTTAGTCCCCTGTTTTGAGCAAAGATGTTGTCTCTTTGGCTTGATTCAATCACCCTAGCAATCTGCATAGCATCGTTATACACCTTCTTCTCCAAACCCAAGACGTGCTCCCGGATACGTCCTCACAATCCCATAGTGAACCTATGGGTTTTGGTTTCCTCCTCTTGCATGCTTGCTGGAGAAAAGAAAAATAGTTCTTCATACCCTTGCCGGTATGCATCAACAGTTAACTGGGATTGCTGCAGGTTGAGGAATTCCTTCTCCATCTGATCACGAAAACTCTTAGGGAAGTACTTATCGAAGAAGGCTCCCTTGAATATTTCCCATGTGATTTGGGTGTGCTTCGTCTCCAAGTATGGCCGAGTAGAATTTCACCAGGCATTAACATCTTCCTTGAGCATGTGCGTAGCAAATAACACCTTCTCATCCTCCGTGCAAGTCCTCAGATGAAAGTTCTTCTCCATCTCAGCAACCCACTGTGCAGGCCACAGTGGTTTTCCTGGTTTTCCTGTAAAGGTAGGGGGTTTCAATTTCAAAAACCTATCCACCACTCGGCTTAGGTCATTCTGCCCCTGTGCATTTTTTCCATACCATGGTGGTGGGTACGGATAGATCCCTTGATAGGCAGATGACGTTGGGAATTGGTGTAGTAGTTATGGGTTCTGTTCTTGGCCCATCGGCCCAGTGCTACCATCCACTAGCAGTGTGGTATTATTTCCCCCAGACTCAAGCGTACCTTCTGTAAGGATATATCATGGTGGCATGAACATCTTCAGCATCTCATTTAAGAACACCTTCTGTTGAGCTTCCATCTGATAGACCAGATTCGTCACTATAGTCTCTGAGTTAGTGTGAGGAGGGCATGGCAGATTTGTTGGTGCTCTATGACTCTACCCTTCTCTACCATTTCTCATTGGTGTCCTGCCCCCATCATTCCTCATTGGGGTTCCATCTTCTGGGTTCAGGTTTTGCTCACTAACATTTCTTGCGTCCACATTGTCCTCGGCTTGACGCACCCTTGAATGGTGACATTTCCGTGAACCTCTGCGACCATTTCCGCCTGCCATCTTAGATTACTCTTTAATGTTTGTATCTGAGAAGAAGACATAACACATGAGGTACATTGGAATAGTCACATTTGTCACAATAGTGTTAGTCTTTAACAGTGCGAGGCGATAATTGTCATGGAAGCTTTAAATTAAAATTTTAAAAATTTTCTCAAAATTTTCTGGCCTTAGAACAATTGTCCGGTCGCGGCACTGTAGAATATAGTGCAACTAGTATGGTCAGGCGGACAAACCTCTTGGACTTCTCGAGGGGTACCAATCGATGTACCAGTCACACCTCTATATGGTATGGTGCGACCGGTATGTTCGACCGGTCAACACCCTGCTGTGGCCAAGAGGTATCGGTTGCAGGTACCAAGGGGTACCAGTCGACCAGTATAAGGCAAAACCATCGACCGGTATGCCCTGAAAGACTTTAAAATCATGATTTTTAACTCTTTTCCTCGTTTTCTTCTTTCCATTCACTCCGGTGGCAATTCCTCTCTAACTTGGGGAGTTACTACAGTACGACCGGTGCTTGTAGAAGCGATTCTTCTCTTCCAGGAGTGCTTTACAACCTCTCCAAGTACGTTCGTTCCTTTCTCTTTCTCTTTTACATCGTTTTTCATGGTTTCTTGCCCAAAACCTAGGTTTTCCTAGATTTAAAAGATTCTAACCGTAGAAACTCTTTTTCTTCGGCTTAGAAATAGTTTTGGGACTCCTATGAACAAAAGCCCTCAACTTATTTGAGGTTCCACCATATGGTTTTCTCAAAATCAAAATTTTTTGGATTTTTGACGTACGTTTTGGTCAAAAATCGATTTTTCTTGTAATTGCTGAATTTCTTGCTTGTTTGATGATTTTTTGGTCTCTATATGTCGCTAAATTGTTACGTAAGTCCTTCTCCATAGATTTGGGTGAGTTCGAGGCCTTTGCTTGAAATACTGTCGTTGTGCTATTGAAATTTCAAATTTTTTAACTAATTCTCATTGTTTTATTTTGTTTTGTACTAAAACAATGTCTCGGCATCGAGGTGATGGTAAGCATGCATACGCTCCGGGCATGAACCATCCACACCCGTTGCTTCAATAGTTTGATGAGTGGATTCGTTCGGCAGCAGCGCAGGCCCGTTTCCCATGGTTCGAAGAGAAGAACAAAGAATTTGGGTGCTGCATAAACCTGGAGCAACTACATCGATTTGATGTTGAACTAGCCTTTTGTGCACTTGGGTAGTTACCACTTATCACCTATACAATGACTACCTGACCAAATCTGGTCAAGCACTTCAACGCTAACCTAGAGGTCGAGGGGGATGTTAACAATTTCAGCCATGGTAGGGACCTCCGCCTCACCAGCTTTGTCAAGGGTGTCCCCATATCATTCATCACTCACCAGCTTGCTGATCTCTTGGGGATTCCTAATGATGGTGATTTGGTTTACTACGCTCCAAAAATGAAGGATTTCCTTACTGATGATCTGTGCCATGAGGTTTCAGAGCAGTTCCTTAACCCAAGGGTGCCCATGAAAGCTGCCAGTTTGAGACCTGTTCCTCGAGTATATTGCTGCATTATCCAGCATGATATTGTTCCTCAGAGCGGCCACTACAGTGAGTTATCTCAGCTTACCCAGTACCTGACTTATTGTGTTTGCACTTGGGAGTGGGTTTGTCTTCCTTATATTATCATCAGGACCATGCGTCAGGCTACAATTCCCAATCAAATAAGCAACCTCCCATATGGCCAGCTTATCACTACACTCCTGCAGCGCTTTCGAGTGGACATGAGGGATGAGATTGCGGTTGAGAGCACCATGACATCAGATATTGACTGGGATGCCATTGTCGGAATGAAGATGGATAACCTATCGATCACTGATGAGGAGTTAGAGGCTCATCCTAGTCCGCTTAGGAGGGTGGCGGCAGCAGCAGTAGTAGTAGCCAATGCAACTTATGCAGAAGAGGTAGGGGGTGATGATGATGAACAGATGGCGGACATTCCGGCATCGAAACCATAGCCCATACCTGCAGCAGGACCATCCCAGCCTCCTCCCGATACCGTGATGGTATGTTTATGGAGATTCGGGATGCCCAGCGCGAGATGAATCGTGACCTAGCACACCTCTCTCGCAGCCTCAGAGTCAGGCTGGAGCAGGTACACTGGCTTAGGGTGGCATATAAGCGTGACTATGACATCGCTGACCCTATTCCTCCTATGCCACCAACCCCATGATCGATCACCTTATATATTTCTCTCCTTCACAGTACATTGACTTTTATAACAGGGTAACTGTCTGATTTGTAGACTGTACCCAGTAGCACAATTAACTTTACACTCTTGGAATGCTTTATGCTTTATTCTCTGATACAAAATTTTCTTCCTACTTGTTATTAAAATTTATGATCATTCCTGCTTGTTATTATGGTCTCCTAACTAGAGCATGTCTGTTTATTAAGTTCTCACTTTTAATACAGTACATTATGCTCCTTAGTATTTAGTCTCAGGCATCAAACAAGTGCTTAAGGTGCATTTTTATTAAAGCTTTTAATTCTTCCTATCTCAATTCATCGACTTAGTTAAGTGCAAATATGGTCTGTTGGACAGAGCCTAAGAGCTCTGATACCAAGTTGTCACATCCTAATTTTGGCTGAACCAGAAGTCTGAGTGAACCGTCATGGAACCAACAGTTCAAACCAGGATCTCAATAAGACCATGTCCACTCATACAAACCATTGCATATAACCATAATCAGAATATAATTAAATACATCGATAGTCTTAAATTAAATGAACTGAGTACTTCTATTGATAAATAAAATAAATTAACCAATTATTCCAAGTACCAAAACATAACTAAATATCTTTACATCATTCATAAATCCAACTAAAAATAAATAGAATAAACAAATCGAATATCCAAGAGGTACACGCAGAAAGGGCACTCGCATGAAGTATCATGCTCATCCTCCCCTGCTTGCACTTCCAAGGTAGCCGCACCTCCATACACTGTAGCATCCACGTAGTCCTCCACAGCGTAACCTGCATCAACATCAAAAGAACATATATATATATGCAAGGGTGAGCTCACAACTTAGCTTAGTAAAACAATCAGATATGCAACATACAACATGCATGAGTAACATTCACATTATGGTCTAGTTTTCAAGTTTGCAATGTGCTATAGAAAGGATTGGCGACTACCACACCTCTATACACGAGTGTGTGAATCCTCCCAATGTATCAAACACTCAGTGTCATCCCACTTGCACCCACCATGGAATAGAGATAGAGCTAAAGTGTCCGGATCAAACACCGCCAATACTTCCCCTGATGCCCTACCCATATCAACACGTAAGCTCCTATTAGCGAGGGCTTGCAAACTGGGCTCGCAACTAACAATCCTATATGTCATCACAGTAGGCCCTATCCCAACATAGCTCCCTTTGAAATAGAGATAGGGCTCGAGTCTAGTGGCCAGGCCGGAGACCACAGCGCCACTTCCTCCTCCTGATACCCTATCCGCACCAAGCATGCTAAGACAGAAGCAATACGAAAAGGTGCTAGTGTGAGGAATGATCCAAGACCCCAGGCCCTTCCCATTCGATACACCAATGAAAAAATTACATGCCTAACATTCACATCCTAGCATAGCGAGTATGCATGAACAATAATATAACTAAAAATAAATATGACAAGTAAGTATGCACAAACACCAATCCACAAAATCATAATTATTAACAACGTTTTACTATTATTAAGTTATTAGGGTGTGGGTCTGATTCCCTTACCTGACACTTGATTGCAAGCTTGCTCCATGTCACCGAATCCAAACATGCTAACACAGGGTCCTACAGAATGTTAAGGTTGAATTATAATAATTTTCTTGGGGTTCACGTTGGTTGGAAACCAACTGGTACTTAAAACACCCCCACAGGGCATACCGGTCGTAGCACTATGGGGCAAGGCATGACCGGTATGGTCGATCGGTCCCCCATAGACCATTCTTCAAGAGGTACTGGTTGCAGTACCGGTTACATATGGTGCGACCAGTATGCCTCCGGAAGACCACCAACTTGGTGTTTGCCTTCCATCGGCCATCCCCCATTGGTTTTAGGGTTTCTTCTATGCATTCTAGGCCTGAGCAATGAGTTAGAGTTGTTTCATGTTCCATCCAAGTCCTAGTTTTGATGATCCTTAGCCTAGAATGCAAATCTAGGGTTCATTGACTGTATTAGTGTTTGACGGTAAATTTATGGGTTTTAGATCAATACCTCGCCTTGCATGGTATTGATCAGTTCATGATTAATCATCTATAAGGCTTAACTTAGAGAGAAGTTCAAGCACTTATCGTTGGTTCATAACTATGGTATTCTTCGTCCAATGGCGACTCCTCTCTCACCTTTCTTAGCTCCTTCCCCTTCTTCGATCTCTTATTCTCTCTAGGGTTTTTGAGAAGCAATCAAAGAGTTTTAAGGAGGTTTAAGGGTCCTTAAATAGACTAGGATAGAGTTTAGGATGCTTCTTTACGTTAGGAAAGTCCCTAGGCTCGAGATTTGGAAAGTGGGACCCTAAGAGATCCATTTTCAGATCTAACTAATCTGCCTGTGCAGACATATTGGTTGACCGATACCATCGATGGTACCATAGACCGGTATGAAAAATATCATACTTTTAGGTCCATTTTCATACTGGTTGTCATCCGTTCGTCCCGTCTGGCCCAGTGATGATTGGAAGACCAGTTACGACATGAATTACAGGTTTAGATCGGGTTCATGGAGTACGGGTCTTACATATGCCCCTACTGGCGAGGGCTTGCAAACTGGGTTCACTACTAACCAATCCTAATGCCATCAAAATGTATCCAAGACCTTACCCCAGCCTCCCTCAATATGCCCATAGAGATAGAGCTAGAGTCTGGTGGCCAAGCTGAACCACAATGCCACGTCCTCCCCCTGATGCTCTACAGCATACCAGTTCCACTAAAATAATGGCGATACAATGATGTTAGTGAGTAGGATTGAGTAGAGATAGAGCTAGAGTATGGTGACCTAGATGAACCACAGTGCCACGTCCTCCCCCTGGTGCTCTACTCGCATCTAACACACTAACCATACATACAAACACATGTCTATCCCTAGCATCATCATCATGTTATAAATAAATAGAAATAAATATACATGAGTAGATATATAATAAGTATTGGATGACATGTGAGAGACATAAATAATCATACAAGACATGGCATCATATTCCATACTAGAAAGCAAAATAAAAGGGTAGTTTGTTATTAGCCTTTTTAGTTTAGGTCTTGTTCCCTTACCTGTAAACGATGTTTGATCTCCTTTGAAGCCCTTGGAAATCACTTTGAAGTGATTGGGAACCTAGGGAATGTTTAGATTTAAGTTAAGATTCATTTTTACTAAGTTACAGTGGTCAAAAATTGAAACAGAACCATTAATAAGTGACTGATCGATCTTGTGGTCTCGTGTTTAATAAGACCATATGTCGTACGATCGATACATACGGTCGTGCATCATGCAACCATAGCATGCAACCATACGTTTCCTGACATCTTACCAAATAGCTTTGGTCCACCCTGTGGTCGCATATCATGCGACCACAGCTGATATGCGACCACAGCTTGTGACCACACAATTTATGGTTGGTTTCTCTTTCAATCTGAGTTATTCATGAGATGATTTTTTTACTCATCAGTAGGGTTCATCCTAGTGTCAATCTAAGGCTTTCAATCTATGATTCCATTGATCAAATTACCCTAACCTACTCTCCATGAGTCCCCTTAAAGATTTACTTAGGGAATCTCATGGTTGAAAGCTTTTATTGATTCAACACCCCATTCTACCATTGAAATCCTATTTTAGGCTTGTAGAGACAAGGTTCATACCTTACTTCTTGTAGAGAACTAAGACATTTTCTGCAAAAACCTTCTATTTTAGCTTTCTTCTCCAAATCTCCTTCTCCTTGTCTTCCTCTGTCATTCTCTCTTAGGTTTAGGGTTAGAGATTATTCTAAAAGAGTGAGAGAGGTTAGAGGGATGTCCCCTATATAGAGTGAAACTCTCCATATAGAGCCCTCCAAGGATTTGGAAAGCAATCCCCTTCGATTTGGAAAGTTTCCAACTCTCGAAATAATGTGCGGTCGATAGGTGTAGTCACAAAATCCATTGACCACACCCTTCATAGGTGTTGATCACACGTTTGATTTTAGTTGGTCTTTATGGTCGACCATACTAGCTAGGGTAGTCAATCAGACGGCCTAACTTGACTATTTTTGGGTCGATTAGCTTAACTGGTCTTGTGGTTTCTTTACACGGTTAGTCCACTCGGTTTGGCTATGATGGAAAAGCCTAGCACAATACGGTTAGACCGGGGTAGTAGAGTGAACGTCTTACAACTCCCTCCCGCTTAAATAAATTTTGTCCTTGAAATTTATTCATACCTTTCGAGTTGAATAGATGAGGATATTGCTTCTGCATAGCATTCTCTTCTTCCCATGTGATTTCTTCTACATCTTGGCTTCTCTAAGTAATCATAACGTAATAAATGTCACGATTGTAAAGACGTTAAACCTTTTGGCTGGTGACTTCAAAAGGTACTACTTCGAACGTCAAATCTTTAGTCCAATCCAGTGGATCCATCGTTAGAACATGTGTTGGATCTCGGATGTACTTCTTCAGCAACGAGACATGGAATACATCATGCACACCAGATATAGATGGGGGTAGTGCTAACTGATATGCCACTTTCCACGTCTAGCTAAAATCTCGTAAGGTCCAACGTATCTAGGATACAACTTCCCTTTCTGATCGAACCATTTCAAGCCGTGCATAGGTGATATTTTCAAAAATACTTTGTCACTTAGAGTGAATTCAAGGTCTTGACGTCGGTTATCTGGATATTATTTTTGATGATTATGAGCTATCCTAACTCTTTCCTTGATTATGTCGACTACTCAATAAGTTTCTTCGATAAACTCTGGTCCGACAATTCTCCACTCTCTGACTTCGTTCCAAAATAAAGGAGTTTGACACTTTATACCGTACAGTACTTCATAGGGTGACATCTGTATCGTAGCTTGATAGCTGTTGTTATAAGCGAACTCGATTAATGGCAACTTTTCATCCCATGAACCCTTGAGGTCAATCACACAAGCTCAAAGCAAGTCTTCTAAAATTTGAATGATTCGCTCCTACTGTCCATCAGTTTGGGGGTGGAATGTGGTTTTGAACTTCAGTATTGTACCCATAGCTTTTTGTAATCCTTCACAAAACTTTGAAGTAATATGTGGGTCTCTGTCGGATACTATGCTTTTCGGTACACCGTGGAGTCAGATTATATTATCTATATACAGCTTTGCTAATCTCTCCAGAGTATATTGAGGTCGTATAGCAATGAAGTGAGCTATCTTTGTGAATCGGTCTACAATAACCCAGACCGCATCTACAGACCGTGGGGTCAATTGTAAGCCCATGACAAAATCCATAGTAATGTAGTCCCATTTCTAGGCTAGTTCAGGTAGTGGTTGTAATAAGCTTACTGGTCTTTGCCTTTCTGTCTTTACTTGCTGACAATTTAGGCATGGAGACACATATCAAGCTATATCTACTTTTATTCTCCTCCACCAATATAGTTTCTTCAGATCATGGTACATCTTTGTACTTCTAGGGTGTAATAAATAAGATGTTGAATGGGCTTCCTTCATGAGTCTGTTCCTGATTTTTAAATTTTACTTTCAGGTATGCACACTCTCCCTTTGCACCTTAACGTCTGTTCAGAATGTAGAGTAAAATCAGTAGTGGTCCTACCCTTTCTAGATCCTCCTGTACTGTTCTCAGATAGGGGTCCGATTGGATTGCCATTTTTACTTCGTTTATTATATCAGGAACAATCTTCAATATAACGAACATATTTGAAAACTTATTAATCAACCCTAGGTCTATCGAACCTCCTGATTTATTGATTATGAACTGCTCATTGCCATAATTGAATACTCTTGTCGCGACACACATGGTAGCATTTATGCTAGCTTATTCTTCAATTTTTGTCAACACTTTTTGGCTTAGTGTATCAGCAACTACATTGGACTTTCCTGGATGATACTGGAAGTCAGAATCAAAATCTTTTAGCAATTTTAGCCATCGTCTCAGTCTCATGTTTAACTCCTTCTGGTTAAAGAGGTAGGTGAGACTCTTGTGATCCAACTTAATTTGAAATTTTTTTCCATATAAATAATGTCTCCATATCTTGACAGCATGTACCACCGTTGCTAACTCTAAGTTATGGGTAGGATAATTCTTCTCGGGTGCCATTAGTTGCCTTAAAACATACACAATTACTTGCTCTCCCTACATGAGAACACATCCCAAACCCAATCCAGAAGCATCGATGTACAGGGTAAATGGTTGTCTTGGTACCAGTATGGTTAAGATGGGAGCTGATATCAGTCTTGCCTTTAATGTTTGGAAACATTCTTCACACTTGTCAGTCCAAACAAACTTTTCTCCTTTCTTAGTCAAACTGGTGAGAGGTACGATGATTCTATAGTAATCTTCTATAAACCTCGAGAGTACCCATCTAATCTCAAGAAACTTTTGATTTCTGCAACACTCTCAGCTGGTTCCCATTTCACAATAGCCTCAATCTTGTTGGGATCCACTTTAATTCCTTCTAAAGATACTACATGACCTAAGAAATATACTTCCTTAAACCAGAACTCACATTTCTTAAATTTGGCATACAACTTCTTTTTTCTCAGTCGTTGTAAGGTTGCTCTAAGATTCAGAGTTGCCACATCCTTGGCATATATCAATATGTAATCTATGAAAACTATGAATGAAGTGTCTAGCATGTCATGGAATACTCAATTCATGAGTTCCATAAAAGATGTTGGTGTGTTGGTTAGTCCAAGAGACATGACCAGAAACTCATAGTGTCCATATCCAGTTCTAAACACTATTTTTGGGATGTCACTGTCTTCGATCATCAACTGATGATACCCTGATCGAAGATCGACCTTGGAAAACACCTTCACTTCTTGCAAATGATAAAATAAATCATCATTCTGAGGTAGGGGATATCGATTCTTGATCGTGAGCTTATTCAATTCCCAGTAGTCTATACATAGTCGAACATTATCGTCTTTCTTCATTACAAATAACACTGGTGCATCCCAAGGCGATATACTAGGTTGGATAAATCCCTTGTCTAATAACTCTTACAGTTGACCTTTTAGTTCCTTCAGTTCAGTTGGAGCCATTCGATATGGTGCTTTGGACATAGGTGCCGACTCTAGAAATAAGTCTATAACGAACTATGTCGCTCAATCAGGTGGCAAACTAGGTAAATCTTCAAGGAACATGTCCAGAAATTCATGCACAACCTTGATGCTTCCATTCAAGGTTCCTCTTTGGTAAGGTCCTCAACAGATACTAGATATCCAACTCTACCCTTTTCAAGGCATCTATTAGCCTTCAGTGTAGAGAGAATGAGTTTTTGTTTACAAGGAAGTTTGGTTCCAAAAAAAGTAAATTCTACACCATCCTGGCCCTTGATGGTTAATTTCTTTTCCGCACATAATAGATTCACAGAATGCCGAGCTAGTTAATCCATTGCTAAGATGATGTCAATGTCTACCATCTCAAGTTGAATTAAGGTCGCATCCATAATTTGTCCACCAATAAGAATTGGACATGGTCCATAACCTTTGTTTAGCTCTACTTCTAATCCCATAGGTGATTGTACTAATAGTTTGGAGTATAAAGGTTTGAGGGGTACACTTAGTTTGTTTCTAAATGACACAGATACAAAAGAGTGGGTGGCTCCAGAGTTGAAGAGTACTCTGGTAGGTATGCCATTTATAGGTACGATACCTATGATTTAACTAATTTAGTCTATATGTTCACACAAGGTATTACAAAATAAAAGGTCGGGTCATACCTGTTACCACATCAGGTGATGCGGCAGCTTCTTTAGAAGTTACAGTGTAAACCTTCCCTTGCTGTAGTTTCTTCCTTGGTTTAGGACAGTCCCTTGAATAATGCCCTATTTGTTCATAATTAAAGTATTTTACTTCTGTACATTCCTTACTTTTGTTGAGGTTGAGCCGACTATATAGTCTTGGCTGCAGCATTGAAGCCTTGAGTGTGGAACGGTTTAAAGGTCTTTGAATTCCCTCCATTAAATGAATTCTCGTTAGGCCTCTTAATACCCCTATTTTGAGCAAAATATCTCTCCCTTTGGCTCGACTCCAGAACTCGAGCAATCTACACAGCTTCATTATATAACTTCTTTTCTTGTCCCAACACATGCTCTCGAATGTTTCCCCTAAGTCCCGTGATGAACCTTTGGGTTTTGGTATCCTTTTCTTGCATGATAGAGGGAACAAAGAAGAACAGCTCTTCATAAGGCTGCTAGTAAGCGTCGATGATCATTTGACCTTGGTATAAGTTCAGAAATTCTTTCTCCATCTGGTCTCTGAAGCTCCTGGGAAAGTACTTCTCAAATGAGGCTTCTTTAAAAATAGCCTATGTCAGATGGGTGTGCCTAGTCAGTAAATAACTTCATGTAGACTTCCACTAATGATGTGCATCACCTTTCAACATAAAAGTGGCACATAAAACTTTCTCTTCTTCAGTAATGGTCATCATCATAAAGTTTCTTTCCATCTTGTCAATCCAGTGTGCTCACCACAAAGGATCTGACGGCTTGCCCGTGAACTCTTTCTGTTTCATCTTTAGAAAATGCTCGATTAACCTGGAGTGGTCCAACTTATTCTGTGCATAAACTCCATACATGGGTGGCTGGTACTGATAGTTACTTAGTTATATCTGCCTTGCGGTACTCTAGGATCCTGTATTTGACTGTGTACCACTGATGTTTAAGTTACCTGTGGTGCTGTGTTATTCATAGCAGGGGCTTAGGGCACAGTATTGCTACCCCCTGATAATTTGCTGGCCTAACATGTAGGTGCTGGCATTGCATTCGTAGTTGGGGAAACAATTCGCATGGCAACATGCATATTCGCTTGCATCTGATGTAACTCTTTCACCTGTCGTGCCAGATTTATCACAAAGGTAGACAAATCGATTGGTGGTGGTGTAAGTTTGTGGGGTTAGCCTAGTTGTTGACCCCTTGTGGAGCAACATTTTGGTTCTCAATATTTCCAGCTTGTCCCTCTTGGGTTTCGTTGGCATTTACCTCCGCAGGTAGTGGCGGAGGTGGGCTTAGGTTATGTCCCTTTCGGTTTCCTCCACACCCAGCCAATCCCAATTATCGAATGTAGTGGTGCCTGAAAAGTCAAAATAGGTGAGCCAAGTACAATATACAATGGTGTCATGCTAGTTGTAAGCACCCCATTCTTTGCTACCCTCAGCATAAGTGAACCACTATGACAGGTTTCCAGCCTTTAACCCAAAGGTTGGTGATTCTCTAATGAACCCCACAGTAGAGTCGTAGGCTATTACCTACTTGGATGAATAGGTCATGAAATTATCTTCGAAATAAGACCAGAATCATCAAATTCTGATGTCAAACATGGAAGATATCGCAGTTTGAAAGTGCAAGGGCATTTACGTAATTATTGTATGATGCATGCATTATCACTCAAACTTCAAGACATCATATCTTGGTCATCTGATATCATAATCAGATGATTCAAAGGCCAATATTCCTTATCTTCAGTCCTCTTCAAAGTGGACTTGAAAAATCTGGGTAGAACTCACTAGTGGGCCCCATGCAAGCTTTCATGCAAAATTATCGTTAGAACTTCGAAGCTTCATATCTTTGCCGTTCTACGTCGGATTCAGATGATTCCAAAGCCATTATTCTTCATTTGTGATATTCTACAAAGAGGACGTGAAACATCTCGGGTAGAAATCTCCAAAGGGTCCCATGTAAAATTACACATGGAAATGGTCATTTAATCTTTGAAAATTCATATTTTGGTCACCCCATATCAAAAGTAGGTAATTTCAGTTTCATTTTGTTCCATTTTTAGTAGTCCACAAAGTAGACGTAAATGATTTTTGATAGAGGTCTCCGAAGGATCCCATGCAGAATGGTCAGCCAAATTATTGATAATTGGCCTGCTTAAACTTCAAAAACGTTGGCCATTTTATTTCCAAATGAGGTGATTCAAGCTCCAGTATTTTTCATTTTTTGTATTCTACAAAGTGAACGTAGAAAATTTGGAATAGAAGCTGTCGGAAAATTCCATTCGGAATGGTGGAAATAGCCTATGGAATGATAGAGAGAGTAAATCCAGCCTAGTCTGACCCAGCTTAACCCACACTGGACCAGACTAGTCCAGACCAACCAGTCCAATCTATCCCAACTCAAACCAATCCGATCCGAATCAGTTCAGTCCATGTACATGTACCTTATGTATTGTTTTTGTATATTACATTGTATATAATATATTATGTACTATATGATATACATTGTATACAATATATATATGTACGGTTATGGCATGGACTCGGTTATAGAAAAAATAGAAAAAATGCTAGTCATGGATTTATGGAAAGAAATCAAAAGAAGCTGATGCATGGTTTTAGAGCTTCATCTCTGTGACGAGGTGTTACCAAGAATGGAAAGGAAAACAATCAGAGAATTGGAAAAAAAGGAAAGAAATCGAGAATGGAGAGAGGGCCGAGATCAGAAAAGAAGAAGAGGAGAGAGGGGGCGAGATTTAAAAAAGGAGGCAGAATCCGAGATGGACGACAGAATAAGGAGATTTGGAGAAGAAAAGGAAAGGGCTGGAGAGATTAAGAATGGAATCTGAGAGAAAGAGAAAAAAAGAAAAAAAATTAAAAGAGAAAGGAGGCAAAATCCGAGATGGAGGAGAGAATAAGGAGATCTGGAGAAGAAAAGGAAAGGACTAGAGAGAGAGGCAAAATCTGAGATGGAGGAGAGAATAAGGAGATCTGGAGAAGAAAAGGAAAGGACTAGAGAGAGAGGCAGAATCTGAAAGAGGAGCTAAAACGAGAGGATAAGGAGATCTGGAGAAGAAAAGGAAAGGACTAAAGAGAGAGACGGGATCTGAAAGAGGAGCTGAAATGAGAGAGAAGGGAGATTGGAGAGAAATCAGAGGACAAAAAGAAAAAAATTCAGAGAGGAGGGGAGATCTGAAAGAGGAGCCGGATCAGAATAAAAGAAGAGGAGAGAGGCTGGAGTGAGGGAGGGAGATCGTGAGGGATAAAAAAAAAGAAAAAAAGAGATCGAAAGTTTTGGAGAGAGGGCTAGAGAGACCGAGAAGAATCGAGGAAAGAGATCTGAAAAAAGAGGGATAAACAGAGCAGGAAGAGAGGGACTGAGCTGGAAAAAAAAAAGGAGAGATAACAGTGAGAAGAAGAGGGAGATTGGGAGAAAAAAGAGCAGAAGTTTAGCGTGCTCTGCAACCCAAGTAAGCCCTTTCCCCATTTTCATTTTTTTTGAGACAGTAGCAAGAAGAAGAGGGAGATTGGGAGAAGAAAGAGCAGAAGTTTAGGGTGCTCTGCAACCCAAGTAAGCCCTTTCCCCCTTTTCATTTTTTTTCTGTTTTATCACACTCTTCATCACTGGATAAGACCCAATCAACACCTGCAATTAGATTTCAAAAACCCAAACCACCACATAGCTCCAATTACCCACCTGTTTCAGCCATCCTTCTCCACCTGCTAAACCCGATAACCCACTTGCTACCACACTACTAGACCACTACACATACAACTCACTTCATCACAAACTAGAATCCATGATAACCCAAAACCTTCCACACCTGTCCATGCAACCGCCCTCCCTACCGTAACACCCTATTGGTCATCTCCATCAATACCCATCTGTCCACCCATACCACCTTTCTTCCTCACATAAATCCCACTGTATCGACTCCCTCACTCCACTACATCAATTCACCATCTCATCACCACCATCCACCACACATTGCCCCAACCCATACAATACCTCAACCAACCTGAATCTCACAGCCTCACGACACGTATCCACTTGCAAAACCACTCAGCCACCATCTGGTTTACATTCTTACCACCTATTCTTTTGACATTATCGTAAACCTGGACACCTGCACTACACCAGATTTGCACCTTCATCAACCTGCCCATATCATCGAACTCTCCATTGTCCGCCACCTAAGCCTGTCCTACCATACCAGCCATCAATCAACTTACCTAAACCCACTTACCTGCCAGCCAAAACCACCATCATCAATCCTTGAAACCGTCATGTGCCACCTCCTGCTGCTCATCACCTAGCAGCCAAGCACCACAACACCACCTTACTGCCATCTCAACCCCTCACAGCCTGCTATCATGCTCAAACCGACACCATCTATCCATAGTCACCTGTAGCCACCATAATCGAACCCTCAACCTAAAGTCATTACCTTCCCAGCTGTCCAAACCTTCAATCCCATTGCAGCCATGTGGTAAATCCATAGCACTTCAATTTAATCCTCGACATATGTCAAAGCGCTACCTGTCCTCCCATGTTTAACCCACTAATCTCCAATACCTTTGCAATCATTATCCCAACATGCTACTCCATATCCATTGCAACCTCTCTAGATCCGTGAATTTTTACCACCTAATCCTCTCTCCCATGAAATTGAGCTGTTAGATGATTAATTTTGTTTGACCATGTGATGCCATGGAATTGAGCCGTTAGATGATTAATTTTACTCAATCATACACGATTAAATTATAATTTTGTTTGACCATTGGATTTTTAATTTTAAGTGAATTAAATTTGGATCATTTGATTTTTGGACTAATGATTAAATCTAGACCATCAATCTTGGATTTCTTTTAATGATATAATCTGGACAATTGGTTTAGATATGTTGATGTTTGATCCGAATTGTTGGATCTTGATTGAGAGTGATTTAGAGTGATCTGAACTGTTGGATTGAATTCATGAATGTTTTAAATAAATTTGAACCATAGATCAAAACTGATCTTGATCACATTAATGATGATCGATTACATCAAGTTTGAGTAGTCGATCAAATATGATCTTGGTCACAATTTTGATGATCGATGCATCCAGTTTAGACCATAGGGCTGAAAATATTGTTTTGATACATTGATTCTCACATACTTTGATTGATTCTCACATGCTTTGATTGATAATCACATGCATCGATTTATTCTCACATGCTTTGTTTGCCACATGATTTCTTGCCATATTAGGTCTTTCCATGCTTAGATTATCATATTAGATCTTGCCATATAGGCTCTTGCCTTATTTGTAATACATGTCATATTTGAGAGATTGTTAACAATCTTACTATATGTGAATTTCTTGCCATAAATATCATACATGCCATGCTTAGAATATTTCATTTTTGGCAATAATTTAATTTATACAACACCCTAGTCGAACTGCCATATCTGTACACCTAGCAAAAATATTAGGTGTGGGGACGTGTATTTAGGCACCCACATTCTTGGGAAGGGCATAATGGAAAAAATAAAAATATTAATAAAGAAAGAGAATGCTTTGCCAAACCATTCAAAAATTAAAATTTAGGATCAAAAGGGTAACTGAGGACGATTTCCACCTCTCAATAAACCCTAAACCTAGAATAGGTTCTCAATCATAAACTTAGAATAGGTTCTAAACCCTAAACCTAGAACAGGTTCTCACATTCTAACCTAAAACAATTTATTCCAGTGCCCGAACCACGCAGATTTTGATTCCTAGGTCAAACCCTAGGATACGTAGGCCATTTGGGAGAAACCCAAATTTGGATCCACACCTTAGTCTACTCGGACTATCCATAGATCTACTAGGATATCCACCCATATTTTAACCCAAATAAGGTTATCCAGCCCAAACTATGCGGATTCTGATTCCTAGGTCAAACCCTAGGATACGTAGGCCATTTGGGAGAAACCCAAATTCGGATCCACATCGTAGTCCACTCGGACTATCCATAGATCCACTTGGATATCCACCCATCAGTCCGAACTACACGGATTCTAATTCCTAGGTCAAACCCTAGGATACGTAGGCTATTTGGGAGAATCCCAAATTCGGATCCACACCTTAGTCCACTCGGACGATCCATAGATCCACTTGGATATCCACCCATCAGTTTGAACTATAGGGATTCTGATTCCTAGGGCAAACCCTAGGATACGTAGGCTATTTGGGAGAAACCCAAATTCGGATCCAAACCTTAGTCTACTCGGATTATCTGTAGATCCACTAGGATATTTACCCACATCTTGACCCAAATAGGGTTATCCATCCATATTTTAACCTAAATAGGGTTATCCATATTTTGACCCAGAAAGGGTTATCCATTTTTAGATCCACTAGGACTATCTATTAGATCGAATGGACTATCCAGATCCTAACCCATAGGGTTTCTCAACCATTCAAGTATAAACTTCAACTTAAATAATGAACTTAATCAAATACAAGCATAAATTACAATCATAAACTTTAATCACACCTGAACTACGATGGTGAACCTTATTTTTAGAATAATTCCGTAATAGGTATGCAATCTGATGGATACAGATTCAGGTTATTGATATCAACCCACTTGGTTTGGTTTGGTTTAATAGATAGAGTCTAGCATAGGAAAGGCATAGGAGACCGATTTCGATCGGGCGGTTTGGGTGCCTAACCCCTTCCCATAACCGTAACCTGACGCTTACCCAATCTCTGATGGACCAAAAATCCAATCTAAGGGTCATGAGTCAATCGAAGTCTTACCTTGGGGTGAGATTTCACATTTCTGAGGTCCTAGACCTTAGTCTAGCTGGTGATGTTCAAGATTTCTATCATTGTCCTCACACTAGTCTCACATTAAACAAAGCAAATCTGAAGTACATAATCTAAACAAACAATTCAGCAGGCAAAATAATCGTGTGGTCGATATCGTACGGTCGTATTACATGCAACCACAGGTTGCAACCATATGAACCCTGGCAACTTCCCAGGACCTTGTTTTCGATCGTATGGTCGATCGTGCGGTCAACTCTTTTGGTCAAATTATCCGACCGCACGTTCAAAAATCAGGTATTTAAACCAGTTTCGAGCCTTTTTCTTTCCATTTCTTTTTTGTCTTCTTCTGGGGTCTGACTCAACTCACCGCTACTAGGTTTCTACAATGCTGACCACACCATTTTGCGTGGCTTTTCCTTGGTCGACGATTTCCATTCAATCTTCAAGGTTTGTTCTCCATTCTTTTCTTACTTTTAGGCTGTCATACCTAGGTTTACATCACCTTTTCTGATCTTTATCCAATTGCATTATATTTAACAGTAAAAATTCAATTTTTATTGGTGAATCTTGCTATTATGCACCCTATGGACGAAAGTCCTCAAGAAATTTTGGGTTTCATCGATTGGTTTAGTCAAATGATTTAAAATCTAACTTTTGACCTAGAAAGTGGGTATTTTCTCAATTTCAAAATTTCTATAATTTTTTTTTAATTGGTGGCAATTCCCAATTGATTGATCATTGTAGGATGGTTAGTGACCCATATAAGTCCTCCTACCCCATTGTTTGGGTGAAAAGTGAGGCTTTTACCCATTTTACTTTGTTATGATGCCCAATTTTCTATCTTTCCTAACTTATTTTCATTGTTTCTTCATCTTGCAATTTATATAGCCTGAACTAAGATACCCAGACCTTACGATGCTACTCGCTTTCATTTTATTGAAGTTGAGGCACAGTATCCATGGTACCATCAAAAGAAGGTTGAGGAAGGTCGGTGTGTCAACTTGCCCAACTTAGCCCCATTTGATGTAAAAAGGGTGTTTGATGAGATGGGCAGGCTTCCTGTAATCCTATATGAGGGTTGCACCCATCCGAAACTAGTCAAGCATTTTTATTGCGACCTCAAATTGGAAGGTGACCCAGAGGAGATAAATAGTGGGAGGGAGCTTCGGATCACCAGTTGGGTGAAAGGAATTCATATCTCTTTCAACACCCAACAGTTGGCAGACCTTTTGGGTATCTTGAGGGCCGGTCAGTTAGTCTACTGCGCTCCAAAACAGCCTAAGTTTTTATCAGAGATAATGTGTGTAGAGGTATGCAGTCAAATTCTATGAGACAACCATTGGCAAATGAAGCAGTCAATCTCCGTCCTGAGCCACGGGTATACTTTAAAATCATTCAGCACAATCTGATTCCATAGAGTGGACATTATGAGATGGTTTCTCAGCTCACTCAGTATCTACTCTACTACATCTGCACCAGGAAGCCCGTATGCCTACCCTACATCATCATACGGACAATGCATAGATCCATTACACCCGGTTTGAGGGGTAACCTACCCTACGGATGCTTGATCACCACTTTACACTCTTGCCTATAGGTAGACTTAGTGGATTAGAGGATCTACGAGGATACTTTCTCTACTGGCCTCGACTGGATGTCATCTGTAGGATGGGAATATGAGAGGTGCAAGTGAGTGATGAGGAATGGAATGCTATGAGACGTCCTCTCACTCAGGTGGCTACAGTAGATGCGGAGGTGGCAGCAGAGGCAGTAGAGAGTGATGATGAGGATGATGACCGGATGTACATGGACATTGTTAACATCCCTCCTCTTTCACCAAAGCATTTTGCTAGGGTTGTCCCTTCTCGGGCTACCTCTTCGGCTAGTCCTTTCAGCCCACCGTCGGATGACATGATGGCTCTACTTCTTGAGATTCATGACGCTTAGTGTTCTACAAATCAGTGGGTAGCAAACCTTGCTGATAGTCTCTGAGTGACACAGGCATAGGTAGCCTGGCTCATGAGAGTATATGCACAGGACTATGATCTAAACCGAGAGGCACCTCCCCCACCTACTCCTCCAGCTCCATGATAGCTCTCTTTATCTCCTCCATTGATGTATACGTTTCTCTTTTTGATATTTATAGAGTAACTGTGCAGCTTGTGGATCGTACTCTGATTTTAGATATACATCTTATTACTTTTATTTGGGCATATATATATTTTGTTTCTCATTTACATGCATGCATTATTCTCTTTCATAATTTTGGTCTCAAACAACAAGGGGTTTATAGTGTGTTCTTATTACAATTTTTAAAATTTACCCTAACTCAGTTCATGATTCTTGTGGAAGTATTTTGGTTTAGGGGGTAGAGCCTAAGAGCTTTTTACTAAGCTGACACACCCCAATTTTGGACTAACCAGTAATGTGAAGAACCGTCACCAGAACCACGGTTTAAACCAAGATCTTGTAAAGACCATGCTAACCATGTTAAATCAAACACATTCCAAAATAATAATAAAAAATTATAATTAAATAGCAAAAGTCTTTATTAATAATGAACCGAGGTCTAATAGTGATAAATAAATAATTATATCCAATTATCTCCAAATTATTCATGACATAACATAAATTAATCCATTACATGTTTCAATATTCAAATATAGCTAAACTAATAAAAAAAACACAATAATTTCATTCGCATGACAGATCATGCGCTTCCTCCGTAGCTTCCACGTTTATATCTGCTACGTGTCCGTGCATTGACACATTCATATAATCTTCTACAGTAGGACCTACATCATCAATTAAAAATATTAGACGTCGAAAGGGTGAGCACACATCACGGCCCAATGATCAAACAAAACAATGCGTAAACATATGCGTACATTCAATTTATATCATTGGTTTGGTTTTAAGTTCATGTTTATGCTATAGAAAGGATTGATGGCCATCGCACCTATACACAAGAGTGTTTGAGTCCATCCAATGGATCAAACACCATTACCGTCTCACATGCACCTACAATGGAATAGAGATAGAGCTAAAGTGTCTGGATCACACACCGTCAATACTTCCCCTGATGCCCTACCCATACCAGTATGCATGCCCATACTGGAGAGGGCTTGCAAACTGGGTTTGCTACTAATCAATCCTAATGCCATCCAAATGTATCTAAGGCCTTACCCTAGCCTCCCTCAATATGCCTATAGAGATAGAGCTAGTCTCTCGTGGTCAGGCTGAACCACAATGTCACGTCCTCCCCCTGAAACTCTACCGCATACCAGTTCCTCTAAGGTAACGACGATACATTGATGTCAGCTAGTTCGACTAAGTAGAGATAGAACTAGAGTCTAGTGGCCAAGATAAACCATAGTGCCACGTCCACCCCCTGATGCTCCACTCGCATCCAACCCACTAACCATACCCTAGAATCATCATCATGTTATAAATAAATGGAAATAAATATGCATGAGTAGATATATAATAAGTATTGGATGACATGTGAGATGCACAAACAATCATGCAAGGCATGACATCATATTAATAATCGAAAGCAAAATAAAAGGGTAGTTTGTTATTAGCCTTTTGAGTTTAGGTCTTGTTTCTTCACCTGTAAACGATGTTTGATCTCCTTTTAAGCCCTTGGAAATCACTTTGAAGTGATTGGGAACTTAGGAAATGTATAGATTTAAGTTAGGGTTCATTTTTACTAAGTTACAGTAGTAAAAAATCGAAACAGAACCATTAATGTGTGACTGATCGATCCTGTGGTCTCATGTATAATACGACCATAAATCATGTGGTCCATATGTACAATTGTGCATCATGCTACCATACGTTTCCTGACATCTTACCGATTAGCTATGATCGACTATGTGGTCTCATATCATGCGACCACACAATTTCTGGTAGGTTTCTCTTTCAATCCAAGTTATTCATGAGTAGATTTCTTGGCTCATCAGTAGGGTTCATCCTAGAGTCAATCTAAGGCCATCAATCCATGATTCCACATATCAAATTACCCTAACCTACTCCCCATGAGTCCCCTTCAAGATTTACTTTGGGAATCTCATGGTTGAAAGCTTTCATTGATTCAACACCCCATTCTACCATGGAAATCCTATTACAGTCTTGTAGAGAACTAGGACCTTCTCTGTAAAAACCTTCTCTCTGAGCTTTCTTCTCCAAATCTCTTTTTCCTTGTCTTCCTCTTTCTTTTTCTCTTAGGTTTAGGGTTAAAGGTTGTTCTAAAAGTGTGAGAGAGGTTAAAGGGACATCCTCTATATAGAGAGAAACTCTCCATATAGAGCCCTCCAAGGATTTGGAAAGAAATCCCCTTTGATTGGAAAGTTTTCAACTCTCATAATAACGTGCAGTCGATAGGTGTGGTCACAAAATCTATCGACCACACCTTTTACAGGTGTCAACCACACGTCTTATTTCAGTTGGTCTTCTGTCCTTCACCCTATGGTCGACTATAGCAGCTAGGGTAGTCGACCATACAACTTAACTTGACCATTTTTGGATCGATTAGCTTACCTAGTCTTGTGGTTTCTTTACATAATTGGTCCACTCAATCCGGCTATGATGGGAAGACCTAGCACAACACGATTAGACCAAGTTAGTAGAGTGCAGGTCTTACATGGTGAGTGCAATCGGTAGGTGTTGTAGATGGGTACAGGTTCATTAACCGATCGAAGAAAGTACTCTTGTTAAACCAAGTGATGGACCTTTTCTCTTTTTTACTCTTTACAGTTGGTTTGTGTGGCCGAAGGAGAAAAACATCCTTTCGTACGATTCTCTTGAGGTTTCCTTTAGTGCTTCCAAGCTTTAAACTTACACTACATCATCTCTACTCATCGCTGAGATATGTGTCATGTCTAGTTCTACAAGTTTATGACATATTGCATTATAGTGGAGCGTCAGATCAGTCTTCCTTATCTGTCCTTGAGGACATTGATCATGACTACATCACCCTTGGATTGGCAGTCGTCCTTATGGGAGGTTGCTTACATTTTTTCTCTTTTACCTAATATTGACATCTCTACAGAGAAGGGTATGAATAAGTCTATCCATATTGATTTTTGGCTGGGGTTCCATGGCCAAATTAAATCTTCAGGGCACTGTCATCATTAATGATGAGTTGGATAGGATCCCTCGGCTAGATAGGCAACTGAGATGATGATAGGTCAGGAAATTGAGAACTCAGTGCATAGGGACAGAGTCTTCGTCTGACGGTGAGGCAGTAGAGGCGGGTAGTAGTAGGGTACTAACCCCAGGTCTTTTGGAGTTTAGAAAGGAATCGCCCCCCACTGAGGATAATGACGATGAGGTTTTGACTATAGCTGCTCCATAGGCTAAGGTTCTTGAGATTTTTGAGTAGAGAGATATGTGGGGAGAGGCTCACTCATTTATGTCTAACTTGCTAAAGTATCGCCAGTGTATGCAAATAGGTATGGTGGCTTTAAAGAGACGTATGTTGTAGAACATCGCTGGTGTGGAATAGCATGTGATGACTGCAGAGTTTGTGATCATTCATCTATGAGGATCTTTGGAGACTGTTAATAGGAGACTGCGTTCTTACGAACTACGTTAGTTAATGCAAGTATTGTATCTCCTATTCCTACTAAGACAGAGGCCACAGTAGCAGTTGAGCACTCAGGAGTATGTTGGCAAAGATTTAGAGTTGTGTCAAGAGTATGGGCCACATACTCTACGAATAGCACTGGGCATCAGGAGGAGAGACAGATGCAATAGCTGGACCAACAAACACCTTAGTTTATTTTTATTTTTGTTTTCTTATCCTCTCTTTGGGTCATACATGACTCTTATTTGTTTCTAGTTTGTATTATGGATAATGTTACACCCCCTTCCCGATGTATCGATACTATAGAATGGATGAGATCTCCACATCCTAATTAAGGGCATTGGAAATCCCCTTCCAGGATCATAGAATGTGGTACACTAACTAATAAACCCATTATATCACAAGAACTAATAACCAAATCCACATCACTAGATTTAAGGGATTTTAAACTAAGAGTTTAGTGGAAGACTTAGATAAATTACAGCAACTGAAATATTCAAACGATAAATTAGAGTATTCCCAAACCATAGTAAGAGTAGATAAATAAAGATAATTAAATCCTTAAATTTAAATCATTCTCCTAGGTGACACGTCCCTAAATTTAAATAAAATAAACCAAATTCAAATAAGTTTATAAAATGTTCGTTGTGTCTATCCGTAGACACAATCATCATTCTTGCACGATTCATCATGAACGTCATCTTTACTAGTGTCCATGTTGCCATAATCCACTTCAGTCAAACTTGCATCTAAAAGAGTTTGTGTATAAAAGGGTAAGCTCAACCACCGAGCTTATCAAGGAAATCAAACGTACACATACAAATGCATGAATTAACAACTAGGGTCTAGTAAATAACTATAAGTGCCACCTCAAGACAACCCACACATGAATTCTCCGATTGCAAGGGTCAGTTCCAAAGAATGAATACTGTCCCACACATGGAGCACAACAACATCCACCAAATATGGTCCATTGTTTTGGTGCAAGTACGTTTTACATCGGCCGCTTGCTAGTAACTCATCGCAAGTCTACACTACGTCGAGCACTTCATGAGATGGTAACCCATTATTCGACTCACCTACCCATCCACACTACGTTAGATATGGGGAGCATCATAGCTATGTTCATACCACCTTTTTATTGAATCCATGCCACTACATAACCCCATAATGGCTAGGGGTACAGCTATTTAGGATATTAATTGTCACACCCCAATTCCACACATCTCAGAATGGTGTGATGAACCGCTAATAAACCAATGGATCAACCAGGATCTCAAATAGGCTATCCCCGCGTTATCCAAACTTACACACATCCGTAATCATAATCAGAGTAAATACACAATAACGGAAGTCTTATAATAACATGAACTGAGAAACTAAGATGATATCAACAATTTAATAGCAAATTATTCTGTTTTCAACTGAGACATAAATATTTAAATACCAAACACATGTCTTAATAAATCCAATAAAGAAACCTATAAAATATCTAATCAAATACACACGAGTTGCACTCGCAAGAGGAGTCGTGTGTATCCTCTTCAGCTCCAGCTTCCATTGCTGCCATGTTCCCATACGTTGACGCATTCATATAATCTTCAACGGTATAACCTGCATCATCAACTAAAAATATTCAACGTCGAGGGGTGAGCACACATCACACCTCACTGAGTAGCCAAAACAATGCAACAATACATATGCATGCAAATCAATTTATATCTTTGGTCCGATTTAAAGTTTGCAGTATGCAATAGAAAGGTTTAGGTAGTCAAAGGTCGCGTTTATTGACACCGCCTCTATACACGAGTGTGTGACGTCACCCGAAGATCACATTTATCGTCAACTCACATACACCCAATCATGAACATCATACAACAAAGGTTACGTTTACTGTCATATAGTGTCATACCAACACGTAAGCCCCTGCTAGAGAGGGCTGCAAACTGGGCTCGCAACTAACCAATCCTAATGCCAAATAGTGTATCCAAGGCCTCACCCCAGCATCCCTCAGAATGTCCATAGAGATATAGCTAAGGCCCCCCGGTAGAGTCAGAGACTACAAGGATCGAGACCACCTCCCCTGATACTCTACGACATAATAGTTCTGCTAAAGTAATGGCGATACAACGATGCTAATGCACAAGACTTGAGTTAGAGATAGAGCGAAAGTGTTGAGACCCGCCAATGGTTAACGTTTATTGACGTTCTCATCACACCTCCCTTGATACTCGCTCGCATCAAGTACATCAACCACACACATACAAGCACATGCCTATTCCTATCATCATCATCATCATCATGTTATAAACAATAAAGTAAATATGCATGAACAAGTAATAGAAATATTGGATGGCATGCTGTATGCACATTACAAACATATTCGCATAGAATCAAGCATAGCATAGGACTCAAGAAATATAAAACAGTTTTTGTTATTAACCAATTAAGTTTGGAGTTCTGGTTCCTCACCTTAGCTTGCTATAAGATACTTTTCCAAGCTTTAGAATCACCTTTACAGTGTTATTATATTGCTAGAAGACCTAACAAAGTCGATAGAATTTAATTAGAATTAATTCCAAATTAAAAAACCATTTTGTTAACTGAGGGTCGGAGGTAGGGTCGGAGTCAGGATCGACCCTGGGTGCGACTCTCCCTTAACTCTGAACTTCCCGAACATTGAGGGTCGATGGTTAGAATCACCTAGGGTCAGATGGTCATCGACCCTCGGTGCGACCCTCCGTGCACTTTGGTCCAATTCCCTCTCTTTAATCCATTCTTCATGTTTGGGGTCCTATGGCTTGCTTCTACATTCCATTAAACATTCATTCCATGGTCTGGAACCACGAATCAACCACCTAGATAGCTTTCATGCATTCTTCTATGGTTTTCCAAGAAAACCTAACCATAGCTTGATGGTTTGGGTTTCTCCGAGATCACACTCTCTCCAATAACTATCCAAAGGTCTGTAGAAACTCATGGAATTAGTAACCATACCTGAGAAGATTACTTTTCTCTGAAATTCTTCTCGTTTTTGCTAAGGTCTCTTCCTTTCCTTTCTTCTTCCTCTTTCCTTCTCCTCTCTTTCTCTCAATTCAATTAGGGTTGTGAAAGGAGTGAAAGTGGCTTAGGGACGTCCTTTAAATAGAGTAGGAATATCCTAAATAAGTCCCTTTGAGGTTCGGAAAGAATCCAAATCAAAAATTAGGAAATTTCCTAATTTTATTTTCTTACGGCAACCGAGGGTCGATGGGAGGGTCGATGATCCCGTCCACCCTAGGGTCCTAAGCCGTCCGACCCTCCCTTCGAAACTGAGGGTCTGACTTTCTGTTTTGGAAGGTCCGACCCTACTTAGCTGGGTATGCAACCCTTCCCCTATTTTAAGTGTTTTTGGGTCGATTTGATACCTGGGATCTCGATCTCCTTCACTCCCTTGGTCCATTTGACTCGACCATGATGGGTAAACCTGGTTCAAGGTGGTAAGACCGGGTTAGATTGACACGGGTCTTACAACTCCCCCCAACTTATAAAAATTTTGTCCTCAAAATTGTACGTACCTTCTGAATCAAATAAGTGAGGGTATTGCTTCCGCATAACATTTTCTTCTTCCCATGTAATTTCTTCCATGTCTCTACTTTTTCATGTGACCTTAACATAGTAGATATCTCTGTTGCGTAGACGTTGAACCTTTCGACTAGTGATTTCTATTGGTGTTACTTCAAATGTCAAATCATCAGTCAATTTCGACAAATCCACTGTCAAAACATGCGTTGGGTCTTTGACATACTTCTTCAATAGGAAAATGTGCAATACTTCATGCACACTTGACGTAGATGGTGGTAGTGCTAACTGATAAGCCACTTTTCCACGCTTAGCTAGAATTTCATATGGTCCGACATATCTTGGACTTAGTTTCCCTTTCTGTCCGAACCTCTTCAATCCTCGCATAGGCGATACCTTCAAAAATACTTTATCACCTACAGCAAACTCTAGATCTCTTCGTCAAGTATCAGCATATTGCTTCTGACGGTTCTGAGCTGTTCTCACTCTTTCCTTGATGATGTCGACCACTCGGCAAGTTTCTTCCACAAATTTCGGTCTAACTATACTACGTTCTCCTACATCATTCCAAAACAAGGGAGTTCGACACTTCCTGCCATACAGTGCTTCATAAGGTGACATCTGTGTAGTAGCCTGATAGCTATTGTTATAAGCGAACTTGATCAATGGTAACTTTTCGTCCCATGATCCTTTGAAATCAATCACACATGCTCGTAGCATATCTTCTATAATCGGGATTGTACGCTCTGACTGTCCGTCTGTCTGTGGGTGAAATGCAGTACTGAACTTCAACGTTGTACCCATAGCCTTTTGCAATCCTTCCCAAAACTTGGAAGTAAATCGTGGATCTCTATCGGACGCAATGCTTTCTGGAACACCATGTAATCGAACAATGTTATCCACATACAGCTTTTCTAACCTTTCCAGTGTATACAGAGGTCGTATCGGTATGAAGTGAGCTGTTTTAGTCAGACGGTCCACAATCACCCAAACTGCGTCATTTACTCGAGGAGTCAATGGTAGCCCTGTGACAAAGTCCATAGTGATGCAGTCCCATTTCCATGCTGGTTCTGGTAATGGCTGCAATAGTCCTGCGGGTCTTTGTCGTTCAGCCTTTACTTTCAGACAATTTAGGCATTGAGACACGAACTTGGATATATCTGCTTTCATTCCCCTCTACCAATATAGTTTCTTCAGATCATGATAGATTTTTGTACTTCCAGGATGTATCGAATAGATGGTGGTATGGGCTTCTTTCATCAGTCGGTGTCTAATGTTCATACTTTCTGTTTCAGGTACACATTCTTCCTTTGTATTTCAGTACCTTCTCGTCATCCAAGGTGAACTCAGGGTTGGTCTTACCTTTCTCAATATCTTCTTGTACTGTTCTCAGATAAGGATCTGCTTTGATAGCTGTCTTCACTTCATCCACTATATCCGGTATAATCTTTAATGCCGCGAACATATTCGAAAACCGATGAATAAACCCTTGGTTGGCTGATTCATCCGTTGTATCTATCACATACTGCTCGTTGTCATGATTGAATACCATTCCGGTAGTACACGTTGCTGCAGTTGTGCTAACCTCTCCTTGCGATTTTATCATTGCTTTTCTGCTTAACGCATCCGCTACTACGTTCGCTTTTCCCGGATGATACTGGATATCGCAATCATAGTCTTTCAATAGTTTCAGCCATCTTTTTTGTCTCATATTCAACTCCTTCTGATTAAATAAATAAGTAAGACTTTTATGGTCCGACTTAATCTGAAATTTCTCTCCGTATAGGTAATGTCTCCATATCTTGACAGCATGTACTACTGCCGCTAACTCCAAATCATGAGTGGGATAGTTTTTCTCATGTACCTTCAACTGTCTCGAGGCATAGGCAATTACTTGCTCTCCTTGCATAAGCACACATCCTAGTCCCAGTCCCGATGCATCAGTGTATAAAGTAAATGTCTGCCCTGGAACGGGAATAGTCAAAATCGGGGCGGATATCAATCTGGTCTTCAGTGTTTGGAAACTCTTCTCACATTTATCGATCCACACAAACTTTTCACCTTTCTTAGTCAAACTGGTGAGAGGTACGGCAATCCGAGAATAGTCTTCTACGAATCTCCGATAATAACCAGCTAGACCCAGAAAACTTCTAATTTCTGAAACGCTCTTTGGTGCTTCCCACTTCACAATAGCCTCGATCTTGCTAGGGTCCACTTTGATTCCTTCAGCGGATGCTACATGGCCTAGGAATGCGACTTCACTTAGCCAAAACTCACACTTGGTAAATTTGGCATATAGCTTCTCATTTCTTAAACGCTGTAGGGCTGCGTTTAGGTTCTTGATATGGATTTCCTCATCCTTAGAGTATACCAATATCTCATCAATAAATACTATAACCGACGTATACAACATATCGTGGATAACTCGGTTCATAAGTTCCATGAATGTTTCCAGTGCATTAGTTAATCCGAAAGACATAACCAAAAATTCATAATGTCCATATCTGGTCCTGAATGTTGTCTTTGGAATATCACCTTCTTTAATCTTCAGTTGATGATAGCCTGATCGAAGGTCGATCTTAGAAAATACTCTTGCTCCTTGTAACTGATCGAACAAGTCATCGATTTGAGGTAGTGGATATCGATTCTTGATTGTCAGTTTATTCAACTCCCGATAGTCGATGCATAATCGAACGCTACCATCCTTCTTCTTTACGAACAACACCGGTGCCCCCCAGGGAGATATACTAGGTCGAATATAACCCTTGTCCAGTAGTTCTTGTAGTTGGACTTTTAATTCCTTCAATTGCGTAGGAGCCTTTTTATAAGGTGCTTTTGACACTGGTGCGGCTCCAGGTATAAGGTCTATCACAAACTCCGTGGCTCGGTCGGGTGGTAATCCGGGTAGTTCCTCCAGAAATACGTCAGGATAGTCCCGCACGACATCAATATCTTCCATTCGTGGCGCATCCTTGGTTAGGTCGACCACGGATACTAGATACCCGATTGGCCCCTTCTCAAGGCACTTCTTAGCCTTTAGTGCTGAACGTATGAGCTTGCGTCTCCGGGGAAGTTTGGTTCCCGAAAAACTTAATTCTGCTCCTTCTTTGTCTTTGAAAGTTAGATTCTTTTCGGCGCAAAATAGATTTACAGAATGCCGAGCTAACCAGTCCATTCCCAAGATGACATCAAAGTCTGCCATCTCAAGTTGTATCAAGGTTGCATCTAAAGTCTTCTCTCCAATGAGAACTGGACATGGTCTATAACCTTTCTCTAGTTCCACTTCTAACCCCATCGGTGACCATACAAGTAATTTGTAGTCTAATGTTTTGATGGGTAATTTCGTCTTCTTTCCAAATGACACAGATATAAATGAATGAGTAGCTCTGGAATCGAAGAGTACTCTGGCGGGTACGCCATTTATAGGTACAATACCTGTGATTTATCTTTACTTAGTCTACATGCTCATTCAATGTAATTATAACTTTAAAAAGTTTCAGTCATACTGTGACCACATTGGGTGATGCGGCTGCATCCTCGGATGTAACAACATATACCCGTCCCTGATATAACTGCTTCTTGGGCTTTGGGCACTCCCTTGCCATATGTCCGGGTTGGTTGCAGTTAAAACACTTCAGGACTTCAGAATATGACTTTGGCTGAGGTTGAGTTGCTGGAGTAGTCTTGGTTGCAGCAGTAAAATTCTGAGGACGGAAAGGCTTATACGTCCTGTTATTGCCTCCGTTGTAGGAATTTCCGGCTGGCCTTTTGATGCCTCTGTTCTGAGTAAAATAACTCTCCTTCTGGCTCGATTCAATCACTCGAGCCATCTGGACAGCTTCGTTATAAATTTTCTTCTCTAAGCCCAGAACATGTTCTCTGATGCTTCCTTTCAGTCCCGTGACGAACCTACGGGTTTTGGTATCTTCTTCTTGCATGCTAGTCGGTGCAAAGAAAAACAGCTCTTCGTAGCGTTGTTGATATGAGTCCACAGTCATCTATCCTTGATATAGGCTCAGGAACTCCTTCTCCCTCGAATCTCTGAAGCTCCGTGGAAAATATTTCTCAAAGAAGGCTTCTTTATATGTAGCCCATGTCAGTAGGGCATGCATGGTCAGTAGATATGCTTTCGTGGATTTCCACCAATGATGTGCATCGCCCTTGAGCATGAAGGTGGCACATAGTACTTTCTCTTCCTCTGTGATAGTCATCATGAGGAAATTTCTCTCCATCTCGTCTATCCAGTGGGCTGGCCAGAACGGATCAGACGGTTTGCCATTGAATTCTTTGGGTTTCATCTTCAAAAATCTCTCCACTAGTCGGGAGTGGTCCAACTGATTTTGGGGGTTTGCCCCAAACATATGGTGTGGATACTAGTAATCACCCTGAGCTGCTTCTGGAACCTGCACTGGAATCTGTGCAGTAGGTTGTGGAGGTGTCTGATGAGCTGGGTGGTTACCCACCGGTGCTGCACTGGCTTGTCCTGTGTGCATGGGTGCAGCCTGAGTGGCTTGAAACATAATTCCCATGGCAACCTGCATCTGAGCCTGTGTGTGTTGCAACTGCTGCAGCTGCTGTGCCAGATTCATCACCACTTTTGCTAGCTCTGGTGGTGGAGGTGGCAAATTTGAAGGGTTTGCCAGTTCTGGATTACCTGGTGCATAATTATTTTCTTGACTGGTCTCCTCCACTGGTGGTTGTGGTGGGACTGCATTTCGGGTCTGTCGGGTTACTCTACGTCCAGACATAATTCCTTTTGGTGATTGGTGGTGCCTGAAAATTGTCAAAATAGGTGAGAAGTCATTTATATTTCATGTAAGCACGCTAACTGAATAATCAATTCCAATTCTAGCTCATTTTATAAAAAAAATACTGTCTTTTCTATGCAGGGTCGATGGTGAGGGTCGATGGTATGTTCGACCCTTGGTATCCGACCCTGGGAATGACCTGTTCTTCCCGAGAGCTGAGGGTCGATGCGAGGGTCGATGGGTGTCCGACCCTCAGTTCCGACCCTTAATTTTCTGTCAGATTCTCGAGAGCCGAGGGTCGATGGGAGAGTCGATGGGTGTCCGACCCTCAGTTCCGACCATTAGTTTTCTGTCAGGTTCCCGAGAGCCGAGGGTCGATGGGAGGGTCGATTCGAGGGTCGATGGTTCTAGTCGAATTGTCTGACCCTCGGACCAAAAATCAGGTTTTTAAGATCCGATTCTGGGTCATTTCTTATTATTTCTCCTCCGTTTCGACTCGTCTCTCCTCTCTGAGTTGCTATAGTGCTGCTCCACTGTTTTTGATCTGTTTGACTCCGGGTTTCGACGTCCACGTCATCCATACAAGTATGTCCTCTCATTTTTACCTATTTTTAGGTTTTCTTTTCTAGGTTTTCATCCATTTAACTTGTATTTTCCAAATTAAACTTTTTCCAACAGTAAAAATTCGATTTTTATTGGGGGCTTTTGTTATTGGTGTCTCGAGGAACGAAAGCCCTCAAAAATTTCAGAGTTTCATTGGTTGGTTATCGAGAAACTTGAATTTTTCCCTTTTTGCCCTAATTTGTCAAAATTTTCATTTTTTCTTGAATTTCTTCAAATTGGACATTGTTAGTTAAAATTTCCTACTGCATGTGAGTTGTAGGGTATGTTTAAACCTACGTAAGTTCTCATGCCCACTTGTATGGTGAGAAATGGGGCTTTATGGTCAGCTTACGTTGTTATTAAATCAAATTTCAGATTTTTATCCTATTAACCCCTTGTCTCCCTTTCTCTTTCTTATCTGCAGATATCATGGCTCGTACCAAGATACCCAGAGTGCGTGATCCACTTCGCTTCTGTTCTAATGAAGCCGAGGCACAGTATGCCGACTATGCCCGTAAGAAGGTAGAAGGGGGTCGTATGGTGAACTTGACTGAGCTAGCCTTGTTCAACGTAGAGAGGGCATTTGGTGATATGGGGTGGCTCCCTGTCATCACCTACGACGCGTGTACATGCCCGGATTTGGTCCGCCAGTTCTATTGTAATCTCCAGGTGGTGGGGAATTACAATGACGTCGAGCATGGTCAGGAGTTGCGCATCACCATTTACGTCAAGGGGGTGCACATTTCTTTTGATTATCGGCAACTGGCCGATCTGTTGGGCATACCTTATGATGGCCCCATGGTGTACTGTGCGCCTGGAGAGCCACAGTTTGTTTCTATGGAGATGAGGGCAGAGATCGACAACCAGCTGTTATGCCCTGATCGCTGGCAGATGAGAGCCTGTTACTTGCGTCCAGCTCCACGGGTCTTCTGCAAGATTATCCAGCATAATCTGATCCCACAGAGTGGGCACTATGAGAGGGTTTCTCAGCTGACCCAGTTTTTGATATACAGTATCTGCACTCGACAGCCCATCTGCCTTCCATACATCATCATGCGGACTATGATTAGTGCTACATTGTCCGGTCATAGGGGTAATCTACCCTATGGACACATGATTACAGTGCTACTGACCCGTCTGGAGGTTGACCTGGTAGATGAGAAGATCCAGGAGAAGACCTTTTCGTCGCCTCTAGATTGGGAGGCAATCTGCAAGATGGGTATGCGGGATGCCCAGGTTAGTGATGAGGAGAGGAACGCGATGGTGCGCTCTCACACTCGTATCGAGATGGCTGATGCTGAGGCTGCTGCTGCCGCTGCTAGAGCTCGTGTGGATCTTGTCGATGATGATGACCGTATGTATATGGATGTCGACTCGATACCACCGCCTTCACCTACACATGCGGCTGGTGTTGGTACTTCTTCTACGGCGGATCCTGTACCTGAGGCTGGTCCTTCGCATGCGGCTGGTCCTTCACTCCCACCTTCTGACATGATGGAGATGCTGTAGGAGATCAGGGAGGCTCAGCGCAGATCTGATCTGAGGATGGAGGAGTTGCTAGACGCTCAGCGTATGAGGGTGGATGAGCTGTTATCGGTCCAGCGGGCGACTGATAGGAGGGTAGCCGATCTTGCAGCTAGTCTCCAAACGACCCAGACCCAGGTGGCCTGGTTGACTAGGGTCTATGCTGAGGACTATGACCGAGATCGTGAGGCTCCGCCTCCTCCTTCGTCTCCAGCTTTTTTATTGTACTTTATTTTCTTGTACTACAGAGTAACTGTCAGGGTTGTGGACTGTACTCTGCTTTAGTTATGTATATACATTTTGTTTCTCTCATTCATTGTATGTAACTTGTTTCCCCTTTAATAGATGCATTATTCTCTTTTTAAATTTGGTCTCAATCAACACTTGTGCTTACAGTGTGTTTATATTATTGTTTTTACTTTTATCCTATCTCAGTTCACAATTGTCTTGAATGTATGTTAGTTCGGCGGGCAAGGCTTGAGACGCTCTGATACCAAGTTGTCACACCCAAATTCCGCACATCTCGGAATGGTGTGATGAACCGCTAATAAACCAACTGTTCAACCAGGATCTCAAATAGGCTATCCCCGCGTTATCCAAACTTACACATATCCGTAATCATAATCAGAGTAAATACACAATAGTGGAAGTCTTATAATAACATGAACTGAGAAACTAAGATGATATCAATAATATAATAGCAAATTATTCAGTTTTCAACTGAGACATAAATATTTAAATACCAAATACATGTCTTAATAAATCCAATAAAGAAGCCTATAAAATATCTAATCAAATACACACGAGTTGCACTCGCAAGAGGAGTCGTGTGTATCCTCTTCAGCTCCAGCTTCCATTGTTGCCACGTTCCCGTACGCAGACGCATTCATATAATCTTCAACGGTATAACCTGCATCATCAACTAAAAATATTCGACGTCGAGGGGTGAGCATACATCACGCCTTAGTGAGTAGCCAAAACAATGCAACAATACATATGCATGCAAATCAATTTATATCTTTGGTCCGATTTAAAGTTTGCAGTATGCAATAGAAGGTTTAGGTAGTCAAAGGTCGCGTTTATTGACCCCGCCTCTATACATGAGTGTGTGACGTCACCCGAAGATCACATTTATCGTCAACTCACATACACCCAATCATGAACATCATACAACAAAGGTTACGTTTATTGTCATATAGTGTCATACCAACACGTAAGCCCCTGCTAGAGAGGGCTGCAAACTGGGCTCGCAACTAACCAATCCTAATGCCAAATAGTGTATCCAAGGCCTCACCCCAGCATCCCTCAGAATGTCCATAGAGATATAGCTAAGGCCCCCCGGTAGAGTCAGAGACTACAAGGATCGAGACCACCTCCCCTGATACTCTACGACATAATAGTTCTGCTAAAGTAATGGCGATACAACGATGCTAATGCACAAGACTTGAGTTAGAGATAGAGATAAAGTGCTAAGACCCGCCAAAGGTTAACGTTTATTGACGTTCTCATCACACCTCCCCTGATACTCGCTCGCATCAAGTACATCAACCACACACATACAAGCACATGTTTATTCCTATCATCATCATCATCATCATGTTATAAAAAATAAAGTAAATATGCATGAACAAGTAATAGAAATATTGGATGGCATGCTGTATGGACATTACAAACATATTCGCATAGAATTAAGCATAGCATAGGACTCAAGAAATAGAAAACAGTTTTTGTTATTAACCAATTTAGTTTGGAGTTCTGGTTCCTCACCTTAGCTTGCTATAAGATACTTTTTCAAGCTTTAGAATCACCTTTACAGTGTTATTATATTGCTAGATGACCTAACAAAGTCGATAAAATTTAATTAGAATTAATTTCAAATTTAAAAACCATTCTGTTAACTGAGGGTCGGAGGTAGGGTCGGAGTCAGGATCGACCCTGGGTGCGACCCTCCCTTAACTCTGAACTTCCCGAACACTGAGGGTCGATGGTCAGAATCACCTAGGGTTGGATAGTCATCGGCCCTCGGTGCGACCCTCCATGCACTTTGGTCCAATTCCCTCTTTTTAATCCATTCTTCGTGTTTGGGGTCCTATGGCTTGCTTCTACATTCCATTAAACATTCATTCCATGGTCTGGAACCATGAATCAACCACCTAGATAGCTTTCATGCATTATTCTATGGTTTTCCAAGAAAACCTAACCATAGCTTGATGGTTTGGGTTTCTCTGAGATCACACTCTCTCCAATAACTATCCTAAGGTCTGTAGAAACTCATGGAATTAGTATCCATACCTGAGAAGATTACTTTTCTCTAAAATTATTCTCCTTTTTGCTAAGTTCTCTTCCTTGCCTTTCTTCTTCATCTTTCCTTCTCCTCTCTTTCTCTCAATTCAATTAGGGTTGTGAAAGGAGTGAAAGTGGCTTAGGGACGTCCTTCAAATAGAGTAGGAATATCCTAAAATAAGTCCCTTTGAGATTAGGAAAGAATCCAAATCGAAAATTAGGAAATTTCCTAATTTTATTTTCTTACGGCAACCGAGGGTCGATGGGAGGGTCGATGATCCCGTCGAACCTAGGGTCCTAAGCTGTCCGACCCTCCCTTCAAAACTGAGGGTCTGATTTTCTGTTTTGGAAGGTCCGACCCTGCTTAGCTGGGTATGCGACCCTTCCCCTATTTTAAGTGTTTTTGGGTTGATTTGATACCTGGGATCTCGATCTCCTTCACGCCCTTGGTCCATTTGACTCGACCATGATGGGTAAACCTGGTTCAAGGTGGTAAGACCGGGTTAGATTGACACGGGTCTTACATTAATATTCAACTAACCTTGTCCACATAATTAATCATATTACTGGACCGTAATGTCACCAAACTTCCATCCCTGTCTGGTCCCCTTATAGCACATCGAGACTTGGCTAAGTTACATATGGTCAATGCAAAGCAGTGCCAGTAAGAAGTGGTGTAAGTGTCCCATTCTACCCACCTTCCCCCTTACTGACTTAACCAGACATCATCAATTCACCAAGACTAGCCCTACCTTCCATGGAGAGGTCATGGGGCATCCCATTCCACCCCGCTTCTAAACCACTATGGATATTAGTTATTATACACAAGAGATGCACATGCTTGAGCAAACAATACAGTTCAATGTAACTGATTTTACCAATTAAAGGTTTAATTCCACCTGAGATGGTAAGCAGTAACTATGAGTACAGTCTCGATTAGTTCTTTTAGAGTTCTCATGTACCTTAATAACAATAAAAGTAATAATATTTAATCCATCATTTCGTTCTTTGTCTCTATTGCATGCTCAAGCATAGCCTAATGATTTATTTACATTTCCAGGGGTCTGATTATTATTAATAAGTATGCTATACTCGCTGCCTAGGGGTTTCAAATACATATATGAACAGCAAGCATCGTTAGTAACTAGCATAGGTTATAAACAAAACAAGAGAGAAAACCTATGCAAACATAAGATCTCGGGAATATAAATCCATAGACAGGTTCATAAAAATTCCAGAGAGATGATGTCTAAGTACGGTCATCAACAGAGGTCATTTTACCATCCGGTACATGGCAGTGACCGCTCGATCATGACCATAGGCATGTGGCACGTGCCATCGACTGCACATTGAAATGTGGTCAAAACAGGCTGATTTTGATATGGCATTTTTCTTGGAATTTATAAAGCTTAAATAACAAGTTTGGGTTTGAAAATTCCATTATAGCTCATGTTACTATCATTGATTCCATTTCCCAGTTTATTGATATTGCTGGATCTGATTTTATATCTTAGATCCGTTTCTAGCAAACGAAAAAGGGATTCCTTTGGTTTATGACCCGCACTCCACGATAATCTAAGCCCCTATTTCGGATCGTGATAGGTCTTCCAATCATAACAGGACCACACAGGAAGAGCGGATGATAATCAGGTATGAAATTATACCAAAATAGATGTAATATGTTATACCGGTCTTACATACTGGTCTACCATATCGATCGATCGGTATGTCTGTACGGGCAGACTAGTCAGATCTAGAAACTGATCTCTATGTGTCCCGCTTGCCAAATCTCAATCTTATGGACTTTCCTAACATAGGAAAATTTTTTAAAACCAAACTTAGTCTATTTAATGACTCCTAAACCTCTTAAACATCTTTGATTGATTCTCACAAACCCTAGAGAGGAGAAGGAGATCTGAAGAGGAGAAAGGAGATGAGGAAGGTAGAAGAGGAGATTCTATTAGACGAAAAACACCATGGTTTGTAAGCCAACGGTAAGTGCCTATACCTCTCTCTAGCTTAGGTTATCTTAAGGTGGTGATCAATACCATGCAAGGCTAGGTATTGATCCAAAATCTTAATTGACCGATAAACTCTAAGTTGGTTGATAAACCCTAGATTTGAATTCTAGACCAAGGATCATTGAAACTAGGACTTTAATGGAATATAAACATACCCATTACATTGCTCAGGCCTAGGATGCATAGAAGGACCCCTGAAGATGAAGTTGGAACACCGAAAAAGATAAAGCACCAAGTTGGTGGTCTCACGGGAGCACACCGGTCAACCATATCGATCGCATGTGGTGCGGCCGGTATAGTGACCTGTATCTCTAGGGAACAGGCAGGGGGATAGATCGACCATACCGGTCACACCATTCCCCACAGTGCCCCAACCAGTACCTGGGACCGGTATACACTGTATAGGGTATTTTCTACCCTAGTTGGGTTTCAACCAACGTAAACCCTATGGAACTAATTCTAATCAAACCCTAACGTCATGTAGACCCCTGTAATAGCAAGGTTGGACTCTGTGATGTGGAGCAAAATAATAATCAAGAATTATGTAAGGAAATTAAACCCAAACCCTAATTAACTAATAACAATAAAATATTGCTAATAATTACCTTATTTTATGGAGTATTGCTTGTGCATGTTCATATGTCATCTTTACTTTCAGTTATTATATTCTATTTATGCATACTCCCTATGCTAGGATGTGATTGTTAGGCATTTGAATGTTTTCGTTGGTGTGTAGAATGGGAAGGGCCTAGGGTCTTGGATCATTTCTTACACTGGCACCTTTTTATATTGTTACTATCTTAGCATGCTTGGTACTAGTAGGGTATCAGGGGGAGGACGTGGCATTATGGTCTGCGGTCTGGCCACTAGACTCGAGCCCTATCTCTATGCTGTAAGGAGATATGCTGGGATAGGGCCTACCGTGATGACATATAGGATTGGTTTGTGACGAACCTACTTGCAAGACTTGCCAATGGGGGATAGGTATTGGTACTGTATAAGATATCAGGGGGAAGATGTGGGATGGAGGTGCAGCTTGCCCACCAAACTCTAGCTCTATCTTTATATCAGAGTGAGGGATGTAGGACAACAATGGTGTGTGATCCATTGGGCGTGCTCACACTCTTGTGCATGCGGTGGCCGCCAAACCTTACCATAGCACTGTGCAAGTACGTCAGACCAAATGTGAATGTTACTCATGCATATTTCTTATTGCATTATCTGATTTTCTTATTGAGCTAAGTTGTGAGTTCACCCTTGTATATATACATATTTTTAGATATTGATGCAGGCTATACTGTGGAGGACTACGTGGATGCTCTAGTGTATGGAGGTGTTACGGCTTTGGATGTGCAAGCAGGGGAGGACGAGCATGATGCATCATGTGAGTGCCCTTACTGCGTGTACCTCTAGGATGTTTTGATTTAGTTATTTTATTTCAGTTGGATTTTATAAACGATGTAATAGATATTTTACATACGTTTTGATGTGGAGAATAATTGGTTACTATATTTACAATGTAGAACTCAATTCATTTAATTAAAGACTTCAGCTATGTTTATTATATTTTGATCATGGTTATGTGCAATGGTTTATATAAGTAGACAAGGTCTTATCGAGATCCTGCTGTGAATCATTGGTTTAGTGGCGGTTCACTCACACTTTTGGTTCAGCCAGAATTAGGGTGTGATATTTGGGTTCTAGTACGTAAATAATCCATTGAGATTCGTCATTAAGATTTGGACACTTGGATATAACCATTAGTCCGTTTAAATCAAATCTATGATTTTCCAATGGTCTGAATCATTCCTCAAATTTAATCCAAACATCTAAATAAATCATTTGGTGATTTCTCCTGATGATGATTGAGTGTTTATTCTAAAATTCAGAAGACAAGGATCCTTTCATGATTTAACTAGTATTTTCATTCATTAATCATCATTATCTATTTCCAACATCCTTGGGATTTTGGTTCCTCATTGAATCTGATCCAACATTCAAAGTAAGTCATTGGATGTGTCTCTGTCGTAATGAGAAGAGACAATGGTTAAGGAATAATGTTACAATGGTCCTTCCATGGATTTACTCAACTGTTTTCATATGAAAAGAACTTAGAGAAGTGGGGAGACGATAAAGAGAATTTCCCGACGATGGTGCTATCAAGTCTTGCCTTAGTGGTAGACGAGTCTTTCCCTTTCTCTTTTCTTCTTCCACCTTCTTCTTCCTTTTCCAAAACATGTCAAAACTTTGTTGCTCCCTTCCTCTCTTCTCTCTTTTGGTCTGCACAAAGATTCAGAAGGAAATATGGAGTATGGACTAATCCCATACTCCCTTCACATTTAGAGTGGTGTAAGCACCCCATTTTTGCCATCCCCAGTTGAACAAAGTCTTATTAGAGTGTAGACAACAAAGTGGGAGAGATGAGCGAAAGTTTGAAAAGTATATGGGAGACGAGTGAAACTCTCTCAAAAATGATAGTCAATTAGTCCCAGCATGCTCTCTACCATGTTCTGAGAATAACTGAGATGATCCCCAGTGTCCAGAAGCTTAAGTGCAAAACCATACGGTAAGTTGGTGAGTCCCAATGCAAGGTTTGAATTTTAGTTGCGACTTGGAGAAGGTTTTTGGTGGGCCCACAGTAAGGACATTGGCTGTAATCTACATGGATGCGTAGGTCTTAGAAATACCTTGAAAATGATACCTGAATCGCTCAGATCTGATGTTAAACGAAGAAGATATGGTGATTTTAGTCCGAGAATAAGAATAAGGGTATTTTCTGAATATTAATAATATCCAAGGGCTTGCATGCAAATCATCAAAAGTTTAATTATTCAAACTTCATCTTCTCATATCTTGCTCATCCAACTTATAAATAAAGTGATTCCAGAGCCATTATTCCTCATTTTTGGTACTCTACAAAGTGGATGTGGAAATCTGGAGCAAAGGTCTCCGAGGATCCCATATAGAGCTACAAGCCGATATGCCCATTTAAACTTCAATTCCACATAATTTTATTATTCGATGTCCAAATCAAGTGATTTCAGCATTATTATTCCTCATTTTTGGTGCTCCACAAAGTGGACATGAAGGATTTTAGGTAGACGTCTCCGAGGCATCCCATGCAGAGTTGCTAGTTGAATTATCATAAATTGACCTGTTTAAACTTCAGAAATTCATAAGTTGGCCATTTTACGTCCAAATGAGGTGATTCAAACTCTAGTATTTCTCATTTTTATTGTTCTACAAAGTGAACATGGAAAATTTGGGGTAGAGGCTATTGAAAGATTCCATGCAGAATGACAGTAGAAATGACCTATGAAATCATAGAAAGAAAAAAACAATCTTGGCCCAACCCAGCTCAACCCATATCAGTTTAACCCAATCAACTCCTGTCGGTCCAACCCAAACAACTCAATCCAGCTCAGTCTAACCTAGACCAATCAGGACCGATTTGGTTTAACCTATGTGCATTGTACTATATATATATATATATATATATATAGGATTGGAGTTAGAATGGAAAGAAAAGAAAAATTGAAATTAAAAGAGGAAGGATTGATCTAGGCTTTGGTTTTTTTTTTAGATTAGAAGGAATCAGAAAAGGAAGAAATTACTAGGAAAGAATGAAAAAGGAGAGATGTAGGCTGGTTTTATGGAGAGAGGGAAAATAAAAAATAAAAAATAAAAAAAAAAAGAGAAAAAAAATGAAAAAAAAGGAAGGAGAAGAGTTGGTCGGACTCTAAAAAACAGAAAGAAAAGGAGAAAAAAACAAAAGAAAAGAATATGGAAAGAGGAGGGAGAGACCAATTGGGAGAGAGGGGAAATTGAGATTGAGATGGGCTGAATCAGAGAGAGAAAGAGTTGGTAGGGGAAATAAAAGGAAAAAAACTCAGAAAAAAGGAAGGAGAGAAAAACTAGAAAAAAAAAGAAAAAAAAAAGGGAAGAAGGACTGAGATAGAAGTAGGAGGACGTGAGGAGAGAAAAGAAAGAGGAAAGGAGACAAAGCTGCAGATCGAGCACAGAAGAGAAGAGAAGAGAAGGAGATTTGAGAGAAAGAGGTAAGAAACATAATCTCCATTAATTTCTACAACTCATTCCATCGATTCACCTCATCAAACCCACAACCCTCAAACCATCTCACGACACTTATGCAAGCCCATGGACTACAACACCCTTTGGTTACAGCCCCATGATTATGAATTTTGTGATGTGATACCAATCAATCCTTGATCATGAATTTTCTTATGTGATTAAATGCTAGCATAATTTTGAATTTTATGTGATGATTAAATTTGGTATGTATGTGTGATTGATCCGATTATGAATGAAATTTTATGTGATGGAATTGATCTATTAATGCTTGACTGTCATGTGATCAAAATTGGTTTGACCACATATTGAAAATTTGTTATGAAATTAGTCCCACGGATGCTTGGGATTATTTATTTATCCCATCGGATGCATGAAATTAAATTTTTATGAATTTGTCTGATTGTGGAGATTGAATGAAATTGATCCGATTGTGAAAATCGAATGGAATTGATCCAATTATGTAATTTTTGATGAAATTGAAATTTATCCGATCATATATAGAATTGTGATGAAATTGAGATTGATCCGATTATGACGTTGTGAAAATTGATCGATCCCATATGTTTGGAATTTTGATGAAATTGATTGATCCCATATGTTTGGAATTTTGATGAAATTGATCAATCCCACATGCTTGAAATTATGATATAAATAAAATTGGATCATTGATCTTGGATTTTTAATGTGAATAAATCATGGCCTTTGATTTAGGATTTTAATGTGAATGAAATCTAGACAACTGATAATTGAATTCAATGTGATTAAAAATATGGCCATGTGATGTTGAATTTTTACATGATTAAATCTTGGCCATTGATCTTGGAACTTGATGTGATTAAAATCTAGCCATTGATCTAGAGTTTCTTATATGATTAATTTTGAGCCATTGGAAGATTGATTTTTATTTGAATCATGAAAGAATATTAATTATGAGCCATTGGATGTTTAATTTTGATTTGGATCTTATAATGAAATGAATCTGAACCATTGGATTGACATCATGAGTGATATGAAGTATAGACCATTAGATCTTGATCATGAGCATCTTATTTGAATCTGAACCATTAGATTGACATCATGAGTGATATAAATGAATCTCGACCATTGGATTGTTTTGATGATTGATGTAAATGAATATAAACCGTTGGATCTTGATTATGAATGATTTAGAGGAATTTGAATGGATTATTAATATCATTTGGAGTGATATGAGCCATTGGATCTTTATTGTGAGTGATTTGAACTGTTGGATTTCCTTTTTGAGTAATTTAATTGGATTTTAACGGTTGGATTGACCTCATGAATGTGTTCAGTGAATCTGAACCATCGATCAAATATGATCTTGATTACATTGATAATGATCGATTACGTCAAATCTCAGTAGTCGATCAAATATGATCTTGGTCACATTGTTGATGATCGATGCTTGATCAATGCTCTCACATGTTTGCTGCAATATTTGAGATGCCATTTTTTATAGCTATACTTGAGATGAAGTATGCTGTTTGTTGCCATATTTGATTGATATTTATCGTTGGTAATAATTTAATTTCTGCAACACCCTAGTTGAACTGCCATATTTGTACACCTAGAAGACATATTAAGTGTGGAGATGTGCATATAGGCACCCATATTCATGGGAAGGGTAAGAATGAAAAAATGATAAATCTTAATCAAGCATCAGAAAGCAGCTGAACACATGCCAAATTGGGGTTTTAGGTCAAGGGTAGCTTAGGAAGATCCCTACCCCTTTAGCTCATTTCCTCTAAGATACAGAGAACTAGATAGGTGTGATGTGAATCAAACCATAAAGCATTTAGGTTCCATACTTTGATATTGAAAGAAGAACATGAATGAATTGATTCCAAGACTAGTCTTAGGACAGAACCCTAAGATACGTAGGCAGTTTGGTGAGATACCCAAACACGATTCCACATATCAATCTATATAGAATAATGAATTATAGTTTTCCTTAGACCAAGGTAGAGTACACCTGAGTGGTTTTAGGATAATGAATTCTAGCCATCCTTAAACTAAGGTAGAGTATACCTGAGTGGTCTTAGGTTAGCAAATCTTAGGCTTCCTAAATCAAGGAAGAGTACACCTGAGCAATTTTAGCCATCACTTTTGTATCCTTAGACCAAGGTAGAGTACACCTGTGTGGTTTTAGGATAATAAATTCTAGGCTTCGTAGACCAAGGTATAGTACACTTGAGTGGTTTTAGGTCAGCAAATTTTAGTATTCCTTAGACCAAGTAGAGTTACCTGAGTGGTTTTAGGATAATAAATTCTAGCCTTCCTTACCATGGTAGAGTACACTTGAGTGGTCTTAGGTTAGCAAATCTTAGGCTTCCTAAATAGAGGTAGAGTATATCTGAGCAGTTTTAGCCATCCCTTTTGTCTTCCTAGACCAAGGTAGAGTACACCTAAGTGGTCTTAGACATATCCATTTTAGCCTTCTTAGATTAAGGTAGAGTACACCTGAGTAATCTTAGAATACTATCCATTTTAGCCTTCTTAGATCAAGGTAGAGTACACCTGAGTGATTTTATAATACTATCCATTTTAGCCTTCATAGATCAAGGTAGAGTACACCTGAGTAATCTTAGAATACTATCTATTTTAGCCTTCTTAAATCAAGGTAGTGTACACCTGAGTGATCTTAGAATAATATTCATTTTAGCCTTCTTAGATCAAGGTAGATTATACCTAAGTGGTCTTAGAATACTATCCATTTTAACTTTCCTAATCCAAGGTAGAGTACACCTGAGTGGGTCTAGAAAATCCATATCCACAACCCATCAAAATGAAGTACGTTGTACTTGATTTTTAGGACCTCTGAAAATGTAGCCAACTTGGAGGACCTCTCCAAGTACGGTACCACATATTAGTATCCTTAGGTCCTCCATATCCATATCCATATCATATCCATATCCATATTTACTTCTGTCCACATAGGCTATCTCTAGATTCAATCTCAATCATCATTAAGCATAAACTTCAACTTGAACAATTGAATCTAGAAAAGCTTAATCATAAACTACATCCATAAACCTTAATCACATTTTGTTCGAACTACGTTATGGACTTGATTTCCAGGATTAGAATACGTAGGCAATTTGAGATGTCTTGGACGTCTCAGATTCAGTCCATCACCGAAACATCTTTGATTTGGTTCACTGTATATTATTTTTCTTGTTTATTTATTTTTGAGAACATGTTTAGCTGAACCTAGGTTAAAAGAATTTAACAACTTGGAATAGGATCCCTCATGAGCCCTAGTCATCATCCATTGACCATGAACAGTCAGAACCATAGAGTCTAAGGAAAGTAGAATCACATAGGAGGTCGATTTTTGAATCAGGTAGCTTTGGGTGCCTAACACCTTCCCAAATTGTATCTTGAATGCTTACCCATTTTTTGATAGATCAAAACCAATATATTGGGTCCAATGAGTCAATAGAAGTGTTTTCTTATGATGACAACATTTATATAGGTCCTAGACCTTAATCTAGGTGGCGACTTCATATCATTTTTCTTCTGTCCATCAGAGATGGGTGGAAGAGACACTTTGTCCTTACAACTGGATTGGGCCTTAATCTTGCTATGTTGGAGGATTCCTCCCTTTTCAAAAGAGATAATAAACCTCGACACAATCTCAAATGGCTATAGTGACAGTCCAGATGGGTTTCATTGGTTACATCCATTAGGCTTCATTGGTTTGGTTCTTGCTAGTTCGAACCATTTCGTTATGGGAAGATCTGTTACAAAACCAATATTTCATATTAGGTCTAAAATTTTAGGCACAGGTCTTATAGGTAAGGACTTGCATGTATCCAAAACTTGACTCCTTATGTAAACATTTTTTCCTTTTGGATTATAAAGAAGCTCATCTCTTTTGTTTATTCTTATTTGTCAGTTGGTGTACTGTGCTCTATGCTTTTTGTGTTTGTTTTATAGTCTTTACGTGATTTATTATCACTGTCTTTTAGTTCACCTATGTCCGCATACTTGATTTTGTATGTAGGTAGGATTAGTAATGTGTATAATATGAAATGTACTTTGATACCAACTTCTGTCACACACCGTTCCTGACATATCAGTACTATGGAATATAAAGGGATCTCCTCATCCTATTAGGGCAATAGAAATCCCCTTTTATGATCATGTTTCATAGGATACACAACCACAAATCCATAGAGTTACCCACACAAGGTAATAAATAAACCTGTTTAGAGTAATTAAAGAAAATAATACATATATTATACATAAATCAGCAAAAGTCTTATTTTAAGTCAAAAGTGCCTGACGTCTACAATTTATGAAAGTAATATTGAAAATATTATTCCAAGTAAAAGTGTTCCAGTAGCTTATGTGTTATTTAAAAGATTTGGACAACATGTTCCCAATGAAATAGTTCGTTTAAACGATAGTAGTATTACAAAAGAATGATTACACCTATCCATAGACGCAATTGTCGTAGTCACAACTGGAGCTATAGACATCATCGTCGCTATCACAAGTAACATCCTCCACACTAGATGGATAGTACTTTAGGGTATCAATATAGTCACCAATGGTTACCCTAGCATTAACTAAAATATTTTGTGAACACAAGGTAAGCTTAACTACCGAGCTTAGTGAAGAAATCAGACATGCAACATACAAAATTCATGGAACTAACAACTATGGTAAGGTATGATAACTGTAAGTGCCAACTCAGGACGACTAAAACAGAGCCTCCAGGTTGCATGGGTCATCCCCATCAGAATGAATGTCTTCTCACTCGGCGTATAACAAACATCCCCATGTATGGGTCCGTCATCTTGGTCCTCACTGACCGCAACTCACCCCATGTCCAAAAATGGTGGCACTTGAAGATTATCACTAGTCAACTCACCCGCCCATTTACACTATGTTGGAGATGGAAAGCATCACATCTATGTTCATACCACTCTTTACTGAACTCATGCCAATACATTACCCCTTATTGGCTAGGGGTATAATTATATGGGTATTTAATATTCAACTAGCCATGTCGTCCTAATTAGCAATATTACTGGACCGTAACATCGCCAAGCTTCTAACATTGTCCGGTCCCCACTTAGGAAATCATGACTTAGCTAAGTTACATATGGTCATTGCAAAGCAACACTCGTAAGAAGTGGTATAAGCGTTCCATTCCACCCACCTTCATCTTTACCGACTTACCTAGACATCATGAATCAAACAAGACTAGTCGCTTTGGTGGAAAGGTTGCAAGCATCCTGTTCTACTTGCATCCAATGCTGATCTTAAATGCAAGGATGCAGATGCATGAGCAAGCAAAACAATATATTGGATGGTGTTGCTATTAAAACTAGGCTAACTGACGTGTCCCACTTCCTAAAAGATAAAGAAGAAGGTTATCGGAGCCAAACGGTGATGTTAGGTGTCCAGCCCAATGATCAAGTCAGTTAAAAATCAATCAGTAAGGAGCTTACAAGAAGACGGTAAGCTCCTTTGAGAGGTGGGTCCTCTGAGTATCCTCAGAGAGACTAGAGATCAGATTCTATTACCTGTGACTGTCGAACATATATATAGAGGATACACCTGCTGCTTGAACGGATGCACCATCCGGTGATTAAGAGTGTATGACTCTCCTATGACTACACCGAGACTGAATTAAGTAAGTTTGGTCACAAGAGCCAATCAGAATGCCTTGAGTAGCCATAGGATGGAGATCCCTCAGATTGGCAAGATCGTCTCAACCCTTGCATGTTGCCTCATGTGCCATTCATAGGTGGAGAGCCGTATCAAAATCCAAATTCCCAGATCATGTCTCAATATAAATCCCCCTAGTACGCCCAAGATTGGTCTAGATATCTAGCATGTGTGAACATTCATGTGCATCCTCTCACCATCGTTAGAGTAGCCTAGGGGCAACATCTGGCAGGGCACATGTCATTTTCCCATTACTATTTACAGGCTGACACGTGTAGTACCACAAGTGGCTAGGAGAAATATGTTATCAATAGTTGCCCTTTGCATTTGTGGACTCCCCGAGTTTAAGGAAGCAATCTTGATTCTACAGCGTATTTCATTCCACGTCACCACTGTGAGTCATAAGGCGCTTGAAGTCGTAGTCCTTAAGCCCTTCAAAGGTGCACTCCCTAAGCCATTTGAAGTTGTAATCCCTAAGTCGCTTTCTCTAAATTTCAATGTAACAACTTAGAGAATGAAGCGATGACTTAGAGAATACCCATGGCTTAGAGGAAGTAGTTTCTCCCTGATAGGCTCCGACTCACACATCATTAATCCCAACTTGGAGTTTGCAGGTCCACGTGAGGCCTGACTTACCCTGCGAGAGAGAACATCATGAAGAGTGACGGCTTAGTCAATCACTAATTGTGGAAATCTTAACTAAAAGCAGTTCGCACTCAATTATGAAGTCATCGAAGATACGTAACCATCATGGGAGAATTTTAAAACTTTTGGGGGGCTCTAAAAGGTATTCCAAATATCCCACCTTTCATGATCACATGACTATTCGGTGTGAGAAGTTTTGAAATGGCAACTCTAAGGAGATGCCATGCATTGAAGTAGCCATTTGTGTTTGGCCACTGTCATTATATCTGTACAGAAATGACATCAGTGTGCAAATTTGTCTTCACCATTCAAATTATTGCATTTAATGTGATGAGGAAGTATTAAATGCAAAGGATGTTCCACCCATTCATGGAGCAGAGGTGTCCCATCTTTCTTATTGATTATGACAAGGGAAAAGGATTCGACATCCTCTATAATGATGAGCTTCGGATTCCAGCATTTTTAAATCCGTCAAACGGTGGCTATAAAATCACATCGATGAAGTTGAGAAGCATTATTGGTTTTTCAATCTCTCGAGTCTCCGAAGTAGAGGAAATCCTTCCTCATCTTCTCCATTATCATCTATTACTTCTCTGCCACTCTCCCACAACACGTTTTCATTCCCGTTTCATTATTTATTTGATTATTGGCCATTCCCTTTAGAGTTGCCTCTAAGGTTAACCATGTCTAGCATGTTTGATCCCCCTGGAGCGTCGTCTTCTGAACCCATTAAGCCCATTGTTTGGGTCCCCAGAGGAGTATTCCACGTGGAACTACTCAACTATCCGAGTACCTTAGGATTTGGCATACCAATGAGGTCCACCAAATCCACTACCACTGTAGCTAGAGTTCTTCCCATAGCTGGGGGACAAAAGACTACCCACGGACATTTTGTCCTACATAGCTGGATCCAAGGGGAAGATAACTAGCATCTTTTCCTTATTAGCTGAATGAGAGAAAAAATCAAGAAAGCCTTTACCCCTTGTGATTCTGATGTCAGATGCCCTAGCACTTCTGGGAGAAACCATGGACGTTGGGCTTGCTTGCGGAGAAACTCACCAAGGAAGAAGAGACATTGGCCGAATTTATGGGGTGTTCTAGGCGTCAGTGTTTTGACTATAATCCTCATCCTTCTCTGGATGCTATTCACCAGACAATGTCGCGACAGTGGGCTGAAGCTGAGCATGAAGCCAAGGCAACAAAGGAGTTGGTTGAGGCCATAGAATGCCTTAGGAAGTGTTCCAATAACGTATTTAGGTGTGTGTCTATTTAGCTTGTAAAATATAAAATATCTCTACCCCCCAGTTTCATGACAGTTTGATTAATAAAGCTGTGATGAAGTTGATTTGTATCCTTATACCATTTGTAATAAAATTTGGGATTTGCACTCATGCACCATTTTGCATGTTCTAAGAACTTAACCATTTCTTCTTCTTGTGCTTTCCACATGGCTCGTGGCAGTTTTGGAGTGTAAAATTTCATCCCCCTTTGAATGTGTCATAAAAATAAAAAATCTCTTTTCATAGGTTCTTGGGCATTAAATGTAACAGTTACCTGTAGGTGAATGGTTTGTCATGTGTAAAGCAGCCTCCTTTCTTAACCATCGCGGTGGTTGACATTGATTTGACCATTTTGTCGATGATTTTTACGGATTTCAATCAGGAGGGAACCATTTTTGGAAATGTCTATATATTCCTTTGAGGGGGATAACTTGGGATTACTTTCCTTTGCAAGAAGCATCCTTCTTCTTCCCAAATTCCTTTCTGTGATCATGAGTATTAGTCACTATTTCAGGGATTACCTCGTTCTTCTCTCTACCTCCTTGTTTTGAAGAATGTCTTCTTCATGAGCTGGGCCTTCACGCACCCAGACTGGGAGTGGTTCTTCTATTAGAGTCCCAACCTCTTATTCGAGGGGGCAGTTAGTCTACTATAGCTATCGCTCTGTCATGAGTCAAACGGAGGTGAACATCCTCATGACCACTTACTCCATCTCTGAAGAATATGCATGCAGAGTAGCTGAAGGTGGTGAAGTCCCCAACGCTAGAGCCCTTACAAAATCTTTGTTTTTAGAGAGATGTTCGGTTCTGGTTTCCGTCTGCCTCTTCCAAATGAGATTTTCACAATTCTAAAGTATTATCGATTTGCCACTGGACAATTGTAGCCCAACTCTTTGTGCCATTTGATTTCCTTTGTTCTCTTCTTCTTGCACCTTGGCCATATTCCTTTGGCCGAGTTATTCATGGCAATGTATAGCCTAAATGTGGAGAAAGAATCTTGTGCTTCAACTCCCACAAGATGGTGTTATTTTAAGATGAAGGTGCACACCCCTATGATTTTGTGTTCTCAAAAGGGCTCCCTTCAGAACTGGTGTAATTCTTTCCACTTCATTGGATGCAGAGACAGAACCCCATTTGCCCTAGGCAATGTATGGAGTTTTTTCAATTATGAAAAGGCAAAGGAGTTGAATGAGAAACCTAGCTTATATCACATTGATTTTGAATCTTTTGATCTTGACGAGAAACAAGCAGATGAATTCCAATTGTTTCATCCTAAATTTGCCAAGCCTAGCTTTCGTCTATTTATTTAGGCTCAGCCTCCTCAAGTAAATGCAGGGGGGATGGATAGAAAAGAGGATGACATTTTTGTTCAGATGGACAACTTGATGGAAGTAGACGAAGATATTCTGTACATTCCTGGTAAACTTATATATTCGTGAATCTCTTTCGATCATCATATGTTTAACTTCTCTATTAACTATTTACCTTTTTTCGAATTCCAAGTTGATTCATCTCTAGGGTTTCATATCAAGCGAGAGCATCCGCGTTCAAATAGGGCTGTTAGGGCTTATCGACATCTAAAATCGAAGATGGTGGAGGAACAGGAGCCCCTTCCAAAATAGAAAAGGCAACCATTGCCTTCAGCTCGATTAGGGGGTGAACCCAGTGAAGCTAATATGATGGTTGGGATGAAATGTCTCAAGAATGGAAGCCTTAAAACTCTGGTTTGAATGCCTTTGAACTCGTTCTGAAGGATATACTGGGGGGAAGATCCTTTAAAGACACAAGAGCCTTAGCCTCCAGATTCCATTGGAGGCTCCAAACAAAATACACCTTGTAAGCATATTTGTATCCGGAGGATATGCCAGAAGGAATACCCCCCGCAATGCCTCTAGAGTATATGCGATCTGTTCTCGATAACCAATAGAAGTGTAAGACCCGCACTCCATGAACCCGATCTAAACCTTTAATTCATGTCGTAACAGGTCTTCCAATTATCACCGGGCCAGATGGGACGAGCGGATGACAACCAGGTATGAAAATGGATCAAACTAAATGACATTTTTCATACTAGTCGATGGTACCGGTCGACCGGTATGCCTGCGTAGGCAGACCACATAGATCCGGAAAAGGATCTCTACAGGACCCACTTTCAAAATTCTGAACCAAAGGACTTTCCTAATGTTAGGGGGCTTCCTAAACTCAACCTTAAGCTATATAAGGACCTCTAAACCTCCTTATTATCTCTTTCATTGATCCTCACAAACCCTAAAGAGGAGAAAGAGATCAAAGAAGGAAAAAGAGCTAAGGAAGGAGAGGGAGGAGCCGTCGTTGCCGTTGGACGAAGAACACTCTACCACGAGTGAACGGTAAGTACTTAAACCTTCCTCTAAGTTAAGCGTTGTAGAAGGTTAGTCATGATTGGATCAATACCATGCGAGGTGAGGTATTGATATAAACCATATTTTGTCGTCAAACCTTAATATAGTCGGTAAACCCTAGATTCAAGTTCTAGGTTGAAGATCATCGAAACTAGGACCTGAATGGAGTTGAAACAACTCTAACTCATTGCTCAGACCTAGAATGTATAGGAGAAACCCTAGAATCAATAGGGGGTGACCGACAGAAGGCAAGAACCGAGTGTATGGTCTTCCAGAGACATATCAGTCGACCATACTAGTCGCACCCTATATGACCGGTACCTACAATCGGTATCTCTCGGATACTGGTCTGTGGGGACCGGTCAACCATACCGGTTGGACCATTCCCCACAGTGCCACGGTCAGTACCTATGACCTATACCTGTGACTGGTCTGCACTGTGAGGAGTGTTTTGACCAGTTGGTTTTTTTACCAATGTAAACCCTAAGAAAAACTATTCTAACTCAACCCTAACATCTTGTAGGACCTTGTGTTAGCAAGTTTGGATTCTGTGACGCGGAGCAAGTTATCAAACAAGTGTCAGGTAAGGGAATCAGACCTAAACCCTAATAATTTAATAATAGTAAAATGTTGTTAATAATTATGATTCTATGGACTGATGTTTGTGCATACTTGCATGTCATCTTTACTTTCAGTTATTATATTGTTCATGCAAACTCACTATGCTAGGATGTAACTGTTAGGCATGTGATTGATTACGTTGGTGTGTGGAATAAGAAGGGCCTGGGTTCTGGGATCATTCCTCACACTAACACCTTTTTCGTATCATTCTGTCTTAGCATGCTTGGTGCAGGTAGGGTATCAGGGGGAGGAAGTGACACTGTGGTCTCCGGCCTGGCCACTAGACTCTAGCTCTATCTCTATGCCATAGGGAGTTGTGCTAGGATATGACCTGCTGTGATGACATATAGGATTTGTTAGTTGTGAGACCAGTTTGCAAGCCCTCGCCAATAGGGGCTTACGTGTTGGTATGGGTAAGGTATCAGGGGAAGTGTTAGCGGTGTTTGATTCGGACGTTTTAGCTCTATCTCTATTCCATGGTGGGTGCATGTGGGACAACAGTGGTGTTTGATCCATTGGGCGGCTTCATACACTCGCGTATAGAGGTGCGGTGGCCGCTAATCCTTTCTATAATACATTGCAAACTTAAAACCAGACCATAATGTGAATGTTTCTCATGCATATGTTTATTGCATTGTCTGATTGTCTTACTGAGCTAAGTTGTGAGCTCACCCTATATATATATATATATATATATATATATATATATATATATATATATATATATATATATATATACATGTTTTAGATGTTGATATAGGTTATACTGTGGAGGACTACATGGATGTTCCGGTGTATGGAGGTGTTGCTGCTTTAGAAGTGCAAGCATGAAAGGACGAACATGACGCTTCATACGAGTACCCTTTTGCGTGTACCTCTAGGACGTTGATTTAATTCATTTTTATTTATTTTCAATTGGAGATACAATTGATGTAAGGTTAATTATTTATGTTTTGGTGTGGAGAATAATTGGACATTTTTTTTAAATTATCAATATAGTGCTCAGTTCATTTAATTTAAGACTTTCACTGTATTTTATTATATTCTGATTATGGTTATGTGCAATGATTTGTATGAGTGGACACGGTCTTATTGAGATCCTGGTATGAACCGTTGGTTCAATGACGGTTCACTCACACTTCTGGTTCAGTCAGAATTGGGGTGTGACAACTTGGTATCAGAGCTCTTAGGCTCTATCCAACAGACCATAGATGCACTAGACTGAGTCAATGAACTGAGATAGGAAAAAATAAAAAGTTTTAATAAAAACATAATTTAAGCACTTGTTTGATGCCAGAAACTAAATACGAAAGAGCATAATATACTATATTAAATGTGGAATTAATAAAATGACATGCTCTAGTGAGAAAACCATAGTGACAAGTAGAATGATCATAAATTTCCATAACAAGTAAGAAGAAAAATTGTATAAACATAAAATACCCAAAGGGTGAAAAGTTAATTGTGCTACAGGGTACAGTCTACAAACCGGATGATTACCCTGTTATATAAAAACCATGTTGTAAGGGAGAGAAAATAAAATATCTATCATCGGATGGGGGCAGAGGAGGAATAGGATCAGTGATGTCATAGTCACGCTCATAAGCTACATTGAGCCAGTGTACCTGCTCCTGTGTGACTCTGAGGCTGCGAGAAAGGCGTCCTAGGTCACGGCTCATCTCACGCTGGGCATCCTGAATCTCCGTAAACATACCCATCACGGTATCGGGAGGAGGCTGGGATGGTCCCTCTGCAGGTGTGGGCTATGGTGCCGGTGCTAGAATGTCCTATAATTAATCATCATCACCATCATCCCCTGCCACTTTTGCGTGAGCCGCATTGGCTGCTGCTGCTGCTGCTGCAGCTGCTGCTACCCTCCTAAGCAGACGAAGACGAGCCTCTAACTCCTCATTACTGTTGTAGATTATCCATCCTCATCCAGACAATGGCAACCCAGTCAATGTCTGAAGTCATAGTGTCCTCGACCGCAATCTCATCCTTCATGTCCACCCGTAATCGCCGCAGAAGAGTACTGATAAACCGACCATAAGGAAGGTTGCTGATCTGAAAGGACAGAGTAGCTTGACGCATGGTCCTGATAATAATGTAAGGGAGACAGACCCGCTCCCTAGTGCAGACGCAATAAGTCAAGTACTGGGTGAGCTGAGACAACTCACTGTAGTAGCCGCTCTGAGGATCAATGTCGTGCTGGATGATGTGGCAATATACTTGAGGAATAGGTCTCAAGGTAGCAGCTTTCATGGGCGCTCCTGGGTTAAGGATCTGCTCTGAAACCTCCTGGCGCAGATCATCAGTAAGAAAGCCCTTCATCTTGGAGGCGCAGTAAACCAAGTCACCATCATTTGGAATCCCCAAAAGATCTGCAAGCTAGTGAGTGTCAAAGGATATGGGAACGCCTTTGACAAAGCTGGTTATGCGGAGGTCCCTGCTACGGCTGAAGTCATTAACGTTTCCCTCAACCTCCAGGTTAGCGTAGAAATGTTTGACTAGGTTGGGATGGGTAGTCACTGTGTAAGTAATGACGGATAACCACCCAAGATCACCAAAGGCTGCTTCAACGTCAAATCGTTGTAGCTGCTCCAAGTTTACAAATTGCCCTAACTCGATCTTCTTCTATTCAAACTAGGAAAAATGGGCTTGTGTCGCCGTAGAACGAAACCACCGCTCATCGAACTATGGAACCGGCAGGTGCGGATGGTTCATGCCAGGACCGAATGCATGTTTACCAGCACCACGACGTTGAGACATTTTGAACTACAAAACAAAAATAAAATAATGAGAATTTGGTTAGAATTTCTGAAATTTCAATAGCATAACGATAGTAATTTAAGCAAAAGCCTCGAATTCACCCAAAAATTTGGGTAGGAGGACTTACTTAACAATCTAACATCATATGGAAACCAAATAATCATCAAGCAAGCAAGAAATTTAGCAAGTACAAGAAAAAAATCGATTTCTACCAAAACCTAGGTAAAAAAAAAAACCCCAAAATTTGATTTTTAGTGAAACTATACGGTGGAAACTCTACTTCTTTCTTTTTCGTTTTTCTACTTCTTCTTCTTCTTCTTTCAACTACATTCTTCATCTTCCTCTTTTTCATCTTCATTCTTTTTCTTTGTTCTTCATGCTTCTTCTGCATTCTTCTTCTTCATTCTTCTTCTTCTTTGTTCTTCATTTTCATTCTTCTTCTTATTTTCCCTTTTCTTTTTCTTCATCTCTTTTCTTTGTTATTTTTCTTCTTTCTCTTCCTCTTTCTTTCTCATTCTTCTTCTTCTTCATTTTCATTCTTTTTCTTTCCTCCTCACTTCCTCATCTTCTTTTTCCTCAGTCTGATTCATTCATTCTTCTTCTTCTTTTTCATTCAAAGAGCATCAGCACATTCTACACCATTTTATGACAATATGGTTCACGATCATCTCACGCAGTTACCATCATTTGGAATTATTCTGACAAACTGAGTTTCAAACACTACACTCAAGCTCAACCTCATCTTCTAGAAACCGAGGGATCCAAATGCGATTGAGGAAGAGAGTAGCATAAACCTAAGAAGAAGGAGTTGGGTCTTCAACTCAGATTGTCCGAAGATTAAACCTTGGTTGCTAACACATGAGATGATCGTAACATAAAAGGTGGAAAACAGAAGAAGAATGAACAAGAAGACGGAAGAAGAAGAACGAAGAAGAAAAGGAAAAAAAAGGACTTGACAAAAGAAGAAGTAGAAGAAGAGTGAAGAAGATGAAGAAGTGCGCCAGCTGGCGCACTTCTAAAGTGCGCCAGCGCCTTTCAGAAGTGCGCCGGCGCCCTTCAGAAGTGCGCCAGCGCACTTCCTTTTTTTTTTCTTTTTTTTTTTGGTAAATTTCTTCATATACTTCTTTCTTTTTCGTTTTTCTACTTCTTCTTCTTCTTTCTTCTTCTTTCAACTACATTCTTCATCTTCCTCTTTTTCTTCTTCATTCTTTTTCTTTGTTCTTCATGCTTCTTCTGCATTCTTCTTCTTCATTCTTCTTCTTCATTCTTCTTCTTCTTTGTTCTTCATTTTCATTCTTCTTCTTATTCTTCCTTTTCTTTTTCTTCATCTCTTTTCTTCGTTATTTTTCTTCTTTCTCTTCCTCTTTCTTTCTCATTCTTCTTCTTCTTCATTTTCATTCTTTTTCTTTCCTCCTCACTTCCTCATCTTCTTTTTCCTCAGTCTGATTCATTCATTCTTCTTCTTCTTTTTCATTCAAAGAGCATCAGCACATTTTACACCATTTTATGACAATATGGTTCACGATCATCTCACGCGGTTACCATCATATGGTATTGTTCTGACAAACTGAGTTTCAAACACTACACTCAAGCTCAACCGCATATTTTAGAAACCGAGGGATCCAAATGCGATTGAGGAAGAGAGTAGCATAAACCTAAGAAGAAGGAGTTGGGTCTTCAACTCAGATTGTCCGAAGATTAAACCTTGGTTGCTAACACATGAGATGATCGTAACGTAAAAGGTGGAAAATAGAAGAAGAATGAACAAGAAGACGGAAGAAGAAGAACGAAGAAGAAAAGGAAAAAAAAGGACTTGACGAAAGAAGAAGTAGAAGAAGAGTAAAGAAGATGAAGAAGTGCGCCAGCGCACTTCTAAAGTGTGCCAACGCCTTTCAGAAGTGCGCCGGCGCCCTTCAGAAGTGCGCCAGTGCACTTCCTTTTTTTTTTTTTCTTTTTTTTGTGGTAAATTTCTTCATATACTTCTTTCTTTTTCATTTTTCTTCTTCTTCTTCTTTCAACTACATTCTTCATCTTCCTCTTTTTCTTCTTCATTCTTTTTCTTTGTTCTTCATTCTTCTTCTGCATTCTTCTTCTTCATTCTTCTTCTACATTCTTCTTCTTCATACTTTTTCTTTCAACTACATTCTTCATCTTCCTCTTTTTCTTCTTCATTCTTTTTCTTTGTTCTTCATGCTTCTTCTGCATTCTTCTTCTTCATTCTTCTTCTGCATTCTTCTTCTTCATTCTTTTTCTTTGTTCTTCATGCTTGCATTCTTCTTCTTCATTCTTCTTCTTCTTTGTTCTTCATTTTCATTCTTCTTCTTATTCTTCCTTTTCTTTTTCTTCATCTCTTTTCTTCGTTATTTTTCTTCTTTCTCTTCCTCTTTCTTTCTCATTCTTCTTCTTCTTCATTTTCATTCTTTTTCTTTCCTCCTCACTTCCTCATCTTCTTTTTCCTCAGTCTGATTCATTCATTCTTCTTCTTCTTTTTCATTCAAAGAGCATCAGCACATTCTACACCATTTTATGACAATATGGTTCACGATCATCTCACGCAGTTACCATCATATGGTATTATTCTGACAAACTGAGTTTCAAACACTACACTCAAGCTCAACCTCATCTTCTAGAAACCGAGGGATCCAAATGCGATTGAGGAAGAGAGTAGCATAAACCTAAGAAGAAGGAGTTGGGTCTTCAACTCAGATTGTCCGAAGATTAAACCTTGGTTGCTAACACATGAGATGATCGTAACGTAAAAGGTGGAAAACAGAATAAAAATGAACAAGAAGACGGAAGGCAAAAACCGAGTGTATGGTCTTTCAGAGACATATCAGTCGACCATACCAGTCGCCTATGTGACCGGTACCTACAATCGATATCTCTCGGATACTGGTCTGTGGGGACCGGTCAACCATACCGGTTGGACCATTCCCTACAGTGCCACGGTCAGTACCTATGACCTATACCTGTGACTGGTCTGCACTGTGAGGAGTGTTTTGACCAGTTGGTTTTTTGACCATTGTAAACCTTAAGAAAAACTATTCGAACTCAACCCTAACATCTTGTAGGACCTTGTGTTAGCAAGTTTGGATTCTGTGACGCGGAGCAAGTTATCAAACAAGTGTCAGGTAAGGGAATCAGACCTAAACCCTAATAATTTAATAACAATAAAACGTTGTTAATAATTATGATTCTATGGACTGATGTGTTGTGCATACTTGCATGTCATCTTTACTTTCAGTTATTATATTGTTCATGCAAACTCACTATGCTAGGATGTAACTGTTAGGCATGTGATTGATTACGTTGGTGTGTGGAATAAGAAGGGCCTGGGTTCTGGGATCATTCGTCACACTTACACCTTTTTCGTATCTTTTTGTCTTAGCATGCTTGGTGCAGGTAGGGTATCAGGGGGAGGAAGTGGCACTGTGGTCTCCGGCCTGGCCACTAGACTCTAGCTCTATCTCTATGCCATAGGGAGCTGTGCTAGGATAGGACCTGCTGTGATGACATATAGGATTCGTTAGTTGTGAGACCAGTTTGCAAGCCCTCGCCAATAGGGGCTTACGTGTTGGTATGGATAAGGTATCAGGGGAAGTGTTAGCGGTGTTTGATTCGGACGTTTTAGCTCTATCTCTATTCCATGGTGGGTGCATGTGGGACAACAGTGGTGTTTGATTCATTGGGCGGCTTCATACACTCGCGTATAGAGGTGCGGTGGCCGCTAATCCTTTCTATAACACATTGCAAACTTAAAACCAGACCATAATGTAAATGTTACTCATGCATATGTTTATTGCATTGTCTGATTGTCTTACTAAGCTAAGTTGTGAGCTCACCCTATATATATATATATATATTTATTTATTTATTTATTTATTTATTTTTATATATATATATATATATATATATATATATATATATATATATATATATATATATTTTAGATGTTGATATTGATTATACTGTGGAGGACTACATGGATGTTCCGGTGCATGGAGGTGTTGCTGCTTTAGAAGTGCAAGCATGAGAGGACGAACATGACGCTTCATGCGAGTACCCTTTTTGCGTGTACCTCTAGGACGTTGATTTAATTTATTTTTATTTATTTTCAGTTGGAGATACAATTGATGTAAGGTTAATTATTTACGTTTTGGTGTGGAGAATAATTGGGCATTTTTTTTAAAATTATCAATATAGTGCTCAGTTCATTTAATTTAAGACTTTCACTGTATTTTGTTATATTCTGATTATGGTTATGTGCAATGATTTGTATGAGTGAACACGGTTTTATTGAGATCCTGGTATGAACCATTGGTTTAATGACGGTTCACTCACACTTCTGGTTCAGTCAGAATTGGGGTGTGACAACTTGGTATCAGAGCTCTTAGGCTCTATCCAACAGACCATAGATGCACTTGACTGAGTCAATGAACTGAGATAGGAAAAAATAAAAAGTTTTAATAAAAACATAATTTAAGCACTTGTTTGATGCCTGAAACTAAATACGAAAGAGCATAATATACTATATTAAATGTGGAATTAATAAAATGACATGCTCTAGTGAGAAAACCATAGTGACAAGTAGAATGATCATAAATTTTCATAACAAGTAAGAAGAAAAATTGTATAAACATAAAATACCCAAAGGGTGAAAAGTTAATTGGGCTACAGGGTACAGTCTACAAACCGGATGACTACCCTGTTATATAAAAACCATGTTGTAAGGGAGAGAAAATAAAAGATCTATCATCGGATGGGGGCAGAGGAGGAATAGGATCAGTGATGTCATAGTCATGCTCATAAGCTACTCTGAGCTAGTGTACCTGCTCCTGTGTAACTCTGAGGCTGCGAGAAAGGCGTCCTAGGTCACGGCTCATCTCACGCTGCGCATCTTGAATCTCCGTAAACATACCCATCACGGCATCGGGAGGAGGCTGGGATGGTCCCGCTGCAGGTGTGGTCTATGGTGTCGGGCTGGAATGTCCTCTAATTAATCATCATCACCATCATCCCCTGCCACTTTTGCGTGAGCCGCATTGGCTGCTGCTGCTGCTGCTGCAGCTGCTGCTACCCTCCTAAGCATACGAGACGAGCCTCTAACTCCTTATTACTGATGTAGATTATCCATCCTCATCCGGACAATGGCATCCCAGTCAATGTCTGAAGTCATAGTGTCCTCGACCGCAATCTCATCCCTCATGTCCACCCGTAATCGCCGCAGAAGAGTAGTGATAAACCGACCATAAGGAAGGTTACTAATCTGAAAGGACAGAGTAGCTTGACGCATGGTCCTGATAATAATGTAAGGGAGACAGACCAGCTCCCTAGTGCAGACGCAATAAGTCAAGTACTGGGTGAGCTGAGACAACTCACTGTAGTAGCCGCTCTGAGGATCAATGTCGTGCTGGATGATGTGGCAATATACTCGAGGAATAGGTCTCAAGGTAGCAGCTTTCAAGGGCGCTCCTGGGTTAAGGATCTGCTCTGAAACCTCCTGGCGCAGATCATCAGTAAGAAAGCCCTTCATCTTGGAGGCGCAGTAAACCAAGTCACCATCATTTGGAATCCTCAAAAGATCTGCAAGCTAGTGAGTGTCAAAGGATATGGGAACGCCTTTGACAAAGCTGGTTATGCGGAGGTCCCTGCTACGGCTGAAGTCATTAACATTTCCCTCCACCTCCAGGTTAGCATAGAAATGTTTGACTAGGTTGGGATGGGTGGTCACTGTGTAAGTAATGACGGATAACCACCCAAGATCACCAAAGGCTGCTTCAACGTCAAATCGTTGTAGCTGCTCCAAGTTTACAAATTGCCCTAACTCGATGTTCTTCTATTCAAACTAGGAAAAATAGGCTTGTGTCGCCGTAGAACGAAACCACCAATCATCGAACTATGGAACCGGCAGGTGCGGATGGTTCATGCCAGGACCAAATGCATGTTTACCAGCACCACGACGTTGAGACATTTTGAACTACAAAACAAAAATAAAATAATGAGAATTTGGTTAGAATTTCTGAAATTTCAATAGCATAACGATAGTAATTTAAGCAAAATCCTCGATCTCACCCAAAAATTTGGGTACGAGGACTTACGTAACAATCTAACATCATATGGAAACCAAATAATCATCAAGCAAGCAAGAAATTTAGCAAGTACAAGAAAAAAATCGATTTTTACCAAAACCTAGGTAAAAAAAAAACCCAAAAAATTGATTTTTAGTGAAACTAAACGGTGGAACCTCTACTTCTTTCTTTTTCGTTTTTCTTCTTCTTCTTCTTTCAACTACATTCTTCATTCCTCTTTTTCATCTTCATTTTTTTTTCTTTTTTTTTGTGGTAAATTTCTTCATATACTTCTTTCTATTTCGTTTTTCTACTTCTTCTTCTTCTTTCTTCTTCTTTCAACTACATTCTTCATCTTCCTTTTTCTCTTCTTCATTCTTTTTTTTTGTTCTTCATGCTTTTTTGCATTCTTCTTCTTCATTCTTCTTCTTCTTTGTTCTTCATTTTCATTCTTCTTCTTATTCTTCCTTTTCTTTTTCTTCATCTCTTTTCTTCGTTATTTTTCTTCTTTCTCTTCCTCTTTCTTTCTCATTCTTCTTCTTCTTCTTCATTTTCATTCTTTTTCTTACCTCCTCACATCCTCATCTTCTTTTTCCTCTGTTTGATTCATTCATTCTTCTTCTTCTTTTTCATTCAAAGAGCATCAGCACATTTTGCACCATTTTATGACAATATGGTTCACGATCATCTCACGCAGTTACCATCATATGGTATTATTCCGACAAACTGAGTTTCAAACACTACACTCAAGCTCAACCGCTTCTTCTAGAAACCGAGGGATCCAAATGCGATTAAGGAAGAAAGTAGCATGAACCTAAGAAGAAGGACTTGGGTCTTCAACTCAGATTGTTCGAAGATTAAACCTTGGTTGCTAACACATGAGATGATCGTAACGTAAAAGGTGGAAAACAGAAGAAGAATGAACAAGAAGACGGAAGAAGGAGAACGAAGAAGAAAAGAAAAAAAAAAAGGACTTGACGAAAAAAGAAGTAGAAGATGAGTAAAGAAGATGAAGAAGTGCACCAACGCACTTCTAAAGTGCGCCAGCGCCTTTCAGAAGTGCGCCGGCGCTCTTCAGAAGTGCGCCAGTGCACTTCCTTTTTTTTTTTCTTTTTTTTTTTTTGTGGTAAATTTCTTCATATACTTCTTTCTTTTTCATTTTTCTTCTTCTTCTTCTTCTTCTTTCAACTACATTCTTCATCTTCCACTTTTTCTTCTTCATTCTTTTTCTTTGTTCTTCATGCTTCTTCTGCATTCTTCTTCTTCATTCGTTTTCTGCATTCTTCTTCTTCATTCTTTTTCTTTCAACTACATCCTTCATCTTCCTCGTTTTCTTCTTCATTCTTTTTATTTGTTCTTCATGCTTCTTCTGCATTCTTCTTCTTCATTCTTCTTTTGCATTCTTCTTCTTCATTATTTTTCTTTGTTCTTCATTCTTCCTCTGCATTCTTCTTCTTCATTCTTCTTCTTCATTCTTCTTCTTCTTTGTTCTTCATTTTCATTCTTCTTCTTATTCTTCCTTTTCTTTTTCTTCATCTCATTTCTTCGTTATTTTTCTTCTTTCTCTTCCTCTTTCTTTCTCATTCTTCTTCTTCTTCATTTTCATTCTTTTTCTTTCCTCCTTACTTCCTCATCTTCTTTTTCCTCAGTCTGATTCATTCAATCATCTTCTTTTTTTCATTCAAAGAGCATCAGCACATTCTACACCATTTAATGACAATATGGTTCACGATCATCTCACACAGTTACCATCATATGGTATTATTCTGACAAACTGAGTTTCAGACACTACACTCAAGCTCAACCTCATCTTCTAGAAACCGAGGGATCCAAATGCGATTGAGGAAGAGAGTAGCATAAACCTAAGAAGAAGGAGTTGGGTCTTCAACTCAGATTGTCCAAAGATTAAACCTTGGTTGCTAACACATGAGATGATCGTAACGTAAAAGGTGGAAAACAGAAGAAAAATGAACAAGAAGACGGAAGAAGAAGAACGAAGAAGAAAAAAGGAAAAAAAAGGACTTGACGAAAGAAGAAGTAGAAGAAGAGTAAAGAAGATGAAGAAGTGCGCCAGCGCACTTCTAAAGTGAGTAAAGAAGACGAAGAAGTGCGCCAGCGCACTTCTAAAGTGCGCCAGCGCACTACCTTTTTTTTATTTCTTTTTTTTTTTTTGTGGTAAATTTCTTCATATACATCTTTCTTTTTCGTTTTTCTTCTTCTTCTTCTTCTTCTTTCAACTACATTCTTCATCATCCTCTTTTTCTTCTTCATTCTTTTTCTTTGTTCTTCATGCTTCTTCTGCATTCTTCTTCTTCGTTCTTTTTCTTCTTTGTTCTTCATTTTCATTCTATTTCTTATTCTTCCTTTTCTTTTTCTTCATCTCTTTTATTCGTAATTTTTCTTCTTTCTCTTCCTCTTTCTTTCTCATTTTTCTTCTTCTTCATTTTCATTCTTTTTCTTTCCTCCTCACTTCCTCATCTTCTTTTTCCTCAGTCTGATTCATTCATTCTTCTTCTTCTTTTTCATTCAAAGAGCATCAGCTCATTTTACACCATTTTATGACAATATGGTTCACGATCTTCTCACGCAGTTACCATCATATGGTATTATTTTGACAAACTGAGTTTCTAACACTACACTCAAGCTCAACCTCATCTTTTTGAAACCGAGGGATCCAAATGCGAATGCAGAAGAGAGTAGCATAAACCTAAGAAGAAGGAGTTGGGTCTTCAACTCAAATTGTCCGAAGATTAAACCTTGGTTGCTAACACATGAGATGATCGTAACGTAAAAGGTGGAAAACAGAAGAAGAATGAACAAGAAGACGGAAGAAGAAGAACGAAGAAGAAAAGGAAAAAAAAGGACTTGACGAAAGAAGATGTAGAAGAAGAGTGAAGAAGATGAAGAAGTGCGCCAGCGCTTTCAGAAGTGCGCCGGCGCCCTTCAGAAGTGCGCCTGCGCACTTCCTTTTTTTTTTTTTTTTTGTGGTAAATTTCTTCATATACTTCTTTCTTTTTCGTTTTTCTACTTCTTCTTCTTCTTCTTTCTTCTTCTTTCAACTACATTCTTCATCTTCCTCTTTTTCTTCTTCATTCTTTTTCTTTGTTCTTCATGCTTTTCTGCATTCTTCTTCTTCATTCTTCTTCTTCTTTGTTCTTCATTTTCATTCTTCTTCTCATTCTTCCTTTTCTTTTTCTTCATCTCTTTTCTTCGTTATTTTTCTTCTTTCTCCTTCCCCTTTCTTTCTCATTCTTCTTCTTCTTCATTTTCATTCTTTTTCTTTCCTCCTCACTTCCTCATCTTCTTTTTCTTCAGCCTGATTCATTCATTCTTCTTCTTCTTTTTCATTCAATGTGCATCAGCACATTTTGCACCATTTTATGACAATATGGTTCACGATCATCTCACGCAGTTACCATCATATGGTATTATTCTGACAAACTGAGTTTCAAACACTACACTCAAGCTCAACCGCATCTTCTAGAAACCGAGGGATCCATATGCGATTGAGGAAGAGAGTAGCATAAACCTAAGAAGAAGGAGTTGGGTCTTCAACTCAGATTGTTCGAAGATTAAACCTTGGTTGCTAACACATGAGATGATCGTAACGTAAAAGGTGGAAAACAGAAGAAGAATGAACAAGAAGACGGAAGAAGAAGAACGAAGAAGAAAAGGAAAAAAAAGGACTTGACGAAAGAAGAAGTAGAAGAAGAGTAAAGAAGATGAAGAAGTGCGCCAACACACTTCTAACGTGCGCCAGCGCCTTTCAGAAGTGCGCCGGCGCCCTTCAGAAGTGCGCCTGCGCACTTCCTTTTTTTTTTTTTTTTTTTTTTTGTGGTAAATTTCTTCATATACTTCTTTCTTTTTCGTTTTTCTTCTTCTTCTTCTTCTTCTTTCAACTACATTCTTCATCTTCCTCTTTTTCTTCTTCATTCTTTTTCTTTGTTCTTCATGCTTCTTCTGCATTCTTCTTCTTCATTCTTCTTCTTCTTTGTTCTTCATTTTCATTCTTCTTCTTATTCTTCCTTTTCTTTTTCTTCATCTCTTTTCTTCGTTATTTTTCTTCTTTCTCCTTCCCCTTTCTTTCTCATTCTTCTTCTTCTTCATTTTCATTCTTTTTCTTTCCTCCTCACTTCCTCATCTTCTTTTTCCTCAGTCTGATTCATTCATTCTTCTTCTTCTTTTTCATTCAAAGAGCATCAGCACATTTTGCACCATTTTATGACAATATGGTTCACGATCATCTCACGCAGTTACCATCATATGGTATTATTCTGACAAACTGAGTTTCAAACACTACACGCAAGCTCAACCGCATCTTCTAGAAACCGAGGGATCCATATGCGATTAAGGAAGAGAGTAGCATAAACCTAAGAAGAAGGAGTTGGGTCTTCAACTCAGATTGTCCGAAGATTAAACCTTGGTTGCTAACACATGAAATGATCATAACGTAAAAGGTGGAAAACAGAAAAAGAATGAACAAGAAGACGGAAGAAGAAGAACGAAGAAGAAAAAGAAAAAAAAGGACTTGACGAAAGAAGAAGTAGAAGAAGAGTAAAAAAGATGAAGAAGTGCGCCAGCGCCATTCAGAAGTTCGCCGGCACACTTCAGAAGTGCACCAGCGCCTTTCACAAGTGCGCCAGCGCACTTTTAAAGTGCGCCTGCGCCTTTTTTTTTTTTTTTTTTTTTTTTTGTGGTAAATTTCTTCATATACTTCTTTCTTTTTCGTTTTTCTTCTTCTTCTTCTTCTTTCTTCTTCTTTCAACTACATTCTTCATCTTCCTCTTTTTCTTCTTCATTCTTTTTCTTTGTTCTTCATGCTTCTTCGGCATTCTTCTTCTTCATTCTTCTTCTTCTTTGTTCTTCTTTTTCGTTCTTCTTTTTATTCTTCTTTTTCTTGTTCTTCTTCATCTCTTTTCTTCATTATTTTTCTTCTTTCTCTTCCCCTTTCTTTCTCATTCTTCTTCTTCTTCTTCATTTTCATTCTTTTTCTTTCCTCCTCACTTCCTCATCTTCTTTTTCCTCAGTTTGATTCATTCATTCTTCTTCTTCTTTTTCATTCAAAGAGCATCAGCACATTTTGCCCCATTTTATGACAATATGGTTCACGATCATCTCACGCAGTTACCATCATATGGTACTATTCTGACAAACTGAGTTTCTAACACTACACTCAAGCTCAATCGCATCTTCTAGAAACTGAGGGATCCAAATGCGATTGAGGTAGAGAGTAGCATAAACCTAAGAAGAAGGAGTTGGGTCTTCAACTCAGATTGTCCGAAGATTAAACCTTGGTTGCTATAACATGAGATGATCGTAACATAAAAGGTGGAAAACAGAAGAAGAATGAACAAGAAGACGGAAGAAGAAGAACGTAGAAGAAAAGGAAAAAATGGGACTTGACGAAAGAAGAAGTAGAAGAAGAGTATAGAAGATTCAGAAGTGCGCCAGCACCTTTCAGAAGTGCGCCGGCGCCTTTCAGAAGTGCGCCGGCGCCCTTCAGAAGTGCACCAGCGCACTTCCTTTTTTTTTTTTTTTTTTTTTGTGGTTAATTTCTTCATATACTTCTTTCTTTTTCTCTTCTTCTTCTTATTCTTATTTCTTCTTCTTTCAACTACATTCTTCATCTTCCCCTTTTTCTTCTTCATTCTTTTTCTTTGTTCTTCATGCTTCTTCTGCATTCTTCTTCTTCTTTGTTCTTCATTTTCATTCTTCTTCTTATTCTTCCTTTTCGTTTTCTTTTTCATCTCTTTTCTTCGTTATTTTTCTTCTTTCTCTTCCTCTTTCTTTCTCATTCTTCTTCTTCTTCATTTTCATTCTTTTCTTTCCTCCTCACTTCCTCTTCTACTTTTTCCTCAGTCTGATTCATTCATTCTTCTTCTTATTTTTCATTTAAAGAGCATCAGCACATTTTGCCCCATTTTACGACAATATGGTTTACGATCATCTCACGCAGTTACCATCATATGGTATTATTCCGACAAACTGAGTTTCAAACACTACACTCAAGCTCAACCGCATCTTCTAGAAACCGAGGGATCCAAATGCGATTGAGGAAGAGAGTAGCATAAACCTAAGAAGATGGAGTTGGGTCTTCAACTCAGATTGTCCGAAGATTAAACCTTGGTTGCTAACACAAGAGATGATCGTAACGTAAAAGGTGGAAAACAGAAGAAGAATGAACAAGAAGACGGAAGAAGAAGAACGAAGAAGAAAAGGAAAAAAAAGGACTTGACGAAAGAAGAAGTAGAAGAAGAGTAAAGAAGATGTAGAAGCGCACTTCTAAATTGTGCCAGCGCCTTTCAGAAGTGCGCAGGCGCACTTCCTTTTTCTTTTTTTTTTCTTTTTTTTTTGTGATAAATTTCTTCATATACTTCTTCCTTTTTCGTTTTTCTTCTTATTCTTCTTCTTCTTTCAACTACATTCTTCATCTTCCTCTTTTTCTTCTTCATTCTTTTTCTTTGTTCTTCATGCTTCTTCTGCATTCTTCTTCTTCATTTTTCTTCTTCTTTGTTCTTCATTTTCATTCTTCTTCTTATTCTTCCTTTTCTTTTTCTTCATCTCTTTTCTTCGTTATTTTTCTTCTTTCTCTTCCTCTTTCTTTCTCATTCTTCTTCTTCTTCATTTTCATTCTTTTCTTTCCTCCTCACTTCCTCTTCTACTTTTTCCTCAGTCTGATTCATTCATTCTTCTTCTTATTTTTCATTTAAAGAGCATCAGCACATTTTGCCCCATTTTACGACAATATGGTTTACGATCATCTCACGCAGTTACCATCATATGGTATTATTCCGACAAACTGAGTTTCAAACACTACACTCAAGCTCAACCGCATCTTCTAGAAACCGAGGGATCCAAATGCGATTAAGGAAGAGAGTAGCATAAACCTAAGAAGATGGAGTTGGGTCTTCAACTCAGATTGTTCGAAGATTAAACCTTGCTTGCTAACACATGAGATGATCGTAACGTAAAAGGTGGATAACAGAAGAAGAATGAACAAGAAGACGGAAGAAGAAGAACGAAGAAGAAACGGAAAAAAAAGGACTTGATGAAACAAGAAGTAGAAGAAGAGTAAAGAGATGTAGAAGCGCACTTCTAAAGTGCGCCAGCGCCTTTCAGAAGTGCGCCTGCGAACTTCCTTTTTCTTTTTTTTCTTTTTTTTTTGTGATAAATTTCTTCATATACTTCTTTCTTTTTCGTTTTTCTTCTTCTTCTTCTTCTTCTTTCAACTACATTCTTCATCTTCCTCTTTTTCTTCTTCTTCTTCTTCTTCTTTCAACTACATTCTTCATCTTCCTCTTTTTCTTCTTCATTCTTTTTCTTTGTTCTTCATGCTTCTTCTGCATTCTTCTTCTTCATTCTTCTTCTTCTTTGTTCTTAATTTTCATTCTTCTTCTTATTCTTCCTTTTCTTTTTCTTCATCTCTTTTGTTCATTATTTTTCTTCTTTCTCTTCCTCTTTCTTTCTCATTCTTCTTCTTCTTCATTTTCGATCTTTTCCTTCCTCCTCACTTCCTCATCTACTCTTTCCTCAGTCTGATTCATTCATTCTTCTTCTTCTTTTTCATTCAATGAGCATCAGCACATTTTGCACCATTTTACGACAATATGGTTTACGATCATCTCACGCAGTTACCATCATATGGTATTATTCCGACAAACTGAGTTTCAAACACTACACTAAAGCTCAACCGCATCTTCTAGAAACCGAGGGATCCAAATGCGATTGAGAAAGAGAGTAGCCTAAACCTAAGAAGAAGGAGTTGGGTCTTCAACTCAGATTGTCCGAAGATTAAACCTTGGTTGCTAACACATGAGATGATCATAACGTAAAAGGTGGAAAACAGAAGAAGAATGAACAAGAAGACGGAAGAAGAAGAACGAAGAAGAAAAGGAAAAAAAAGGACTTGACGAAAGAAGAAGTAGAAGAAGAGTAAAGAAAATGATGCGCTGGCGCACTAAAAAGTGCGCAGGCGCCCTTCAAAAGTGCGCCAGCGCACTTCTTTTTTTTTTTTCATTTTTTAGTGGTAAATTTCTTCATATACTTCTTTCTTTTTCGTTTTTCTTCTTCTTCTTCTTCTTCTTTCTTCTTCTTTCAACAACATTCTTCATCTTCCTCTTTTTCTTCTTCATTCTTTTTCTTTGTTCATCATGCTTCTTCTGCATTCTTCTTCTTCTTTGTTCTTCATTTTCATTCTTCTTCTTATTCTTCTTTTTCTTTTTCTTCTTCATCTCTTTTGTTCGTTATATTTCTTCTTTCTCTTCCTCTTTCTTTCTCATTCTTCTTCTTGTCCATTTTCATTCTTTTTCTTTCCACCTCACTTCCTCATCTTCTTTTTCCTCAGTCTGTATCATTCATTCTTCTTCTACTTTTTCATTCAAAGAGCATCAGCACATTTTTCCCCATTTTATGACAATATGGTTCACGATCATCTCACACGGTTACCATCATATGGTATTATTCTGACAAACTGAGTTTCAAACACTACACTCAAGCTCAACCGCATCTTCTAGAAACCGAGGGATCCATATGCGATTGAGGAAGAGAGTAGCATAAACCTAAGAAGAAGGAGTTGGGTCTTCAACTCAGATTGTTCGAAGATTAAACCTTGGTTGTTAACACATGAGATGATCGTAACGTAAAAGGTGGAAAACAGAAGAAGAATGAACAAGAAGACGGAAGAAGAAGAACGAAGAAGAAAAGGAAAAAAAAGGACCTGACGAAAGAAGAAGTAGAAGAAGAGTAAAGAAGATGAAGAAGTGCGCCAGCGCACTTCTAACGTGCGCCAACGCCTTTCAGAAGTGCGCCGGCACCCTTCAGAAGTGCGCCTGCGCACTTCCTTTTTTTTTTTTTTTTTTTTTTTTTGTGGTAAATTTTTTCATATACTTCTTTCTTTTTCGTTTTTCTTCTTCTTCTTCTTCTTCTTTCAACTACATTCTTCATCTTCCTCTTTTTCTTCTTCATTCTTTTTCTTTGTTCTTCATGCTTCTTCTGCATTCTTCTTCTTCATTCTTCTTCTTCTTTGTTCTTTCATTTTCATTCTTCTTCTTATTCTTCCTTTTCTTTTTCTTCATCTCTTTTCTTCGTTATTTTTCTTCTTTCTCTTCCTTTCTTTCTCATTCTTCTTCTTCTTCATTTTCGTTCTTTTCTTTCCTCCTCACTTCCTCATCTAATTTTTCCTCAGTCTGATTCATTCATTCTTCTTCTTCTTTTTCATTCAAAGAGCATCAGCACATTTTGCCCCATTTTATGACAATATGGTTCACGATCATCTCACGCAGTTACCATCATATGGTACTATTCTAACAAACTGAGTTTCTAACACTACACTCAAGCTCAATCGCATCTTCTAGAAACTGAGGGAACCAAATGCGATTGAGGTAGAGAGTAGCATAAACCTAAGAAGAAGGAGTTGGGTCTTCAACTCAGATTGTCCGAAGATTAAACCTTGGTTGCTATAACATGAGATGATCGTAACGTAAAAGGTGGAAAACAGAAGAAGAATGAACAAGAAGACGGAAGAAGAAGAACGTAGAAGAAAAGGAAAAAATGGGACTTGACGAAAGAAGAAGTAGAAGAAGAGTATAGAAGATTCAGAAGTGCGCCAGCACCTTTCAGAAGGGCGCTGGGGCCTTTCAGAAGTGCGCCGGCGCCCTTCAGAAGTGCACCAGCGCACTTCCGTTTTTTTTTTCTTTTTTTTTTGTGGTTAATTTCTTCATATACTTCTTTCTTTTTCTCTTCTTCTTCTTATTCTTCTTTCTTCTTCTTTCAACTACATTCTTCATCTTCCCCTTTTTCTTCTTCATTCTTTTTCTTTGTTCTTCATGCTTCTTCTGCATTCTTCTTCTTCTTTGTTCTTCATTTTCATTCTTCTTCTTATTCTTCCTTTTCGTTTTCTTTTTCATCTCTTTTCTTCGTTATTTTTCTTCTTTCTCTTCCTCTTTCTTTCTCATTCTTCTTCTTCTTCATTTTCATTCTTTTTCTTTCCTCCTCACTTCCTCATATTCTTTTTCCTCAGTCTTATTCATTCATTGTTCTTCTTCTTTTTCATTCAAAGAGCATCAACACATTTTGCACCATTTTATGACAATATGGTTCACGATCATCTCACGCAGTTACCATCATATGATATTATTCTGACAAACAGAGTTTCAAACACTAAACTCAAGCTCAACTGCATCTTCTAGAAACCGAGGGATTCAAATGCGATTGAGGAAGAGAGTAGCATAAACTTAAGAAGAAGGAGTTGGGTCTTCAACTCAGATTGTTCGAAGATTAAACCTTGGTTGTTAACACATGAGATGATCGTAACGTAAAAGGTGGAAAACAGAAGAAGAATGAACAAAAAGACGGAAGAAGAAGAACGAAGAAGAAAAGGAAAAAAAATGACTTGACCAAAGAAGAAGTAGAAGAAGAGTAAAGAAGATGAAGAAGTGCGCCAGCGCACTTCTAACGTGCGCCAGCGCCTTTCAGAAGTGCGCCGGCGCCCTTCAGAAGTGCGCCTGCGCACTTCCTTTTTTTTTTTTTTTCTTTTTTTTTTGTGGTAAATTTCTTCATATACTTCTTTCTTTTTCGTTTTTCTTCTTCTTCTTCTTCTTCTTTCTTCTTCTTTCAACTACATTCTTCATCTTCCACTTTTTCTTCTTCATTCATTATCTTTGTTCTTCATGCTTCTTCTGCATTCTTCTTCTTCATTCTTCTTCATCTTTGTTCTTCATTTTCATTCTTCTTCTTATTCTTCCTTTTCTTTTTCTTCATCTCTTTTCTTCGTTATTTTTCTTCTTTCTCTTCCTCTTTCTTTCTCATTCTTCTTCTTCTTCATTTTCATTCTTTTCTTTCCTCCTCACTTCCTCATATTCTTTTTCCTCAGTCTGATTCATTCATTCTTCTTCTTCTTTTTCATTCAAAGAGCATCAGCACATTTTGCACCTTTTTACGACAATATGGTTTACGATCATCTCACGCAGTTACCATCATATGGTATTATTCTGACAAACTGAGTTTCAAACACTACACTCAAGCTCAACCGCATCTTCTAGAAACCGAGGGATCCAAATGCGATTGAGGAAGAGAGTAGCATAAACCTAAGAAGAAGGAGTTGGGTCTTCAACTCAGATTGTCCGAAGATTAAACCTTGGTTGCTAACACATGAGATGATCGTAACGTAAAAGGTGGAAAACAGAAGAAGAATGAACAAGAAGACGGAAGAAGAAGAACGAAGAAGAAAAGGAAAAAATGGGACTTGATGAAAGAAGAAGTAGAAGAAGAGTAAAGAAGTCTTCAGAAGTGCGCCAGCACTTTAGTGCGCCGGCGCCTTTCGAAGTCTTGCGGCGCCCTTCGGGCTGCACCAGCGCACTTCCGTTTTTTTTTTCTTTTTTTTTTGTGGTTAATTTCTTCATATACTTCTTTCTTTTTTTCTTCATCTTCTTATTCTTCTTTCTTCTTCTTTCAACTACATTCTTCATCTTCCTCTTTTTCTTCTTCATTCTTTTTCTTTGTTCTTCATGCTTCTTCTGCATTCTTCTTCTTCTTTGTTCTTCATTTTCATTCTTCTTCTTATTCTTCCTTTTCTTTTTCTTCTTCATCTCTTTTCTTCGTTATTTTTCTTCTTTCTCTTCCTCTTTCTTTCTCATTCTTCTTCTTCTTCATTTTCATTCTTTTTCTTTCCTCCTCACTTCCTCATATTCTTTTTCCTCAGTCTTATTCATTCATTGTTCTTCTTCTTTTTCATTCAAAGAGCATCAACACATTTTGCACCATTTTATGACAATATGGTTCACGATCATCTCACGCAGTTACCATCATATGATATTATTCTGACAAACAGAGTTTCAAACACTAAACTCAAGCTCAACTGCATCTTCTAGAAACCGGGGCATTCAAATGCGATTGAGGAAGAGAGTAGCATTAACCTAAGAAGAAGGAGTTGGGTCTTCAACTCAGATTGTCCGAAGATTAAACCTTGGTTGCTAACACATGAGATGATCGTAACGTAAAAGGTGGAAAACAGAAGAAGAATGAACAAGAAAACGGAAGAAGAAGAACGAAGAAGAAAAGGAAAAAAAGGACTTGACGAAAGAAGAAGTAGAAGAAGAGTAAAGAAGATGAAGAAGTGCGCCAGCGCACTTTTAAAGTGCGCTGGTAAAGTGCGCCGGCGCCCTTCAGAAGTGCGCCAACGCACTTCTTTTTTTTTTTCATTTTTTTGTGGTAAATTTCTTCATATACTTCTTTCTTTTTCGTTTTTCTTCTTCTTCTTCTTCTTCTTTCTTCTTCTTTCAATAACATCCTTCATCTTCCTCTTTTTCTTCTTCATTCATTTTCTTTGTTCTTCATGCTTCTTCTGCATTCTTCTTCTTCATTCTTCTTCTTCTTTGTTCTTCATTTTCATTCTTCTTCTTATTCTTCTTTTTCTTTTTCTTCTTCATCTCTTTTGTTCGTTATATTTCTTCTTTCTCTTCCTCTTTCTTTCTCATTAATCTTCTTATCCATTTTCAATCTTTTTCTTTCCTCCTCACTTCCTCATCTTCTTTTTCCTTAGTCTGTATCATTCATTCTTCTTCTACTTTTTCATTCAAAGAGCATCAGCACATTTTGCCCCATTTTATGACAATATGGTTCACGATCATCTCACGCGGTTACCATCATATGGTATTATTCTGACAAACTGAGTTTCGAACACTACACTCAAGCTCAACCGCATCTTCTAGAAACCGAGGGATCCAAATGCGATTGAGGAAGAGAGTAGCATAAACCTAAGAAGATGGAGTTGGGTCTTCAACTCAGATTGTCCAGAAGATTTAACCTTGGTTGCTAACACAAGAGATGATCGTAACGTAAAAGGTGGAAAACGGAAGAAGAATGAACAAGAAGACGGAAGAAGAAGAACGAAGAAGAAAGGAAAAAAAGGACTTGACGAAAAGAAGAAGTAGAAGAAGAGTAAAGAAGATGTAGAAGCGCACTTCTAAATTGTGCGGCGCCTTTCGAGTCTGCGCAGCGCACTTCCTTTTTTTTTTTTTTTTTTTTTTGTGGTAAATTGCATTCTTCTTTTGCATTCTTCTTCTTCTTTGTTCTTCATTTTCATTCTTCTTCTTATTCTTCCTTTTCTTTTTCTTCATCTCTTTTCTTCGTTATTTTTCTTCTTTCTCTTCCTCTTTCTTTCTCATTCTTCTTCTTCTTCATTTTCATTCTTTTCTTTCCTCCTCACTTCCTCATCTACTTTTTCCTCGGGCCCGATTCATTCATTCTTCTTCTTCTTTTTCATTCAAAGAGCATCAGCACATTTTGCACCTTTTTACGACAATATGGTTTACGATCATCTCACGCAGTTACCATCATATGGTATTATTCTGACAAACTGAGTTTCAAACACTACACTCAAGCTCAACCGCATCTTCTAGAAACCGAGGGATCCAAATGCGATTGAGGAAGAGAGTAGCATAAACCTAAGAAGAAGGAGTTGGGTCTTCAACTCCGATTGTGCAAGATTAAACCTTGCTTGCTAACACATGAGATGATCGTAACGTAAAAGGTGGATAACGAAAGAAGAATGAACAAGAAGACGGAAGAAGAAGAACGAAGAAGAAACGGAAAAAAAGGACTTGATGAAACAAGAAGTAGAAGAAGAGTAAAGAGATGTAGAAGCGCACTTCTAAAGTGCGCCGGCGCCTTCAAGTGCGCTGCGAACTTCCTTTTTCTTTTTTTTTTTTTTTTGGGATAAATTTCTTCATATACTTCTTTCTTTTTCGTTTTTTCTTCTTCTTCTTCTTCTTCTTTCAACTACATTCTTCATCTTCCTCTTTTTCTTCTTCTTCTTCTTCTTCTTTCAACTACATTCTTCATCTTCCTCTTTTTCTTCTTCATTCTTTTTCTTTGTTCTTCATGCTTCTTCCTTTTCTTCTTCTTCTTCATTCTTCTTCTTCTTTGTTCTTAATTTTCATTCTTCTTCTTATTCTTCCTTTTCTTTTTCTTCATCTCTTTTGTTCATTATTTTTCTTCTTTCTCTTCCTCTTTCTTTCTCATTCTTCTTCTTCTTCATTTTCGATCTTTTCCTTCCTCCTCACTTCCTCATCTACTCTTTCCTCAGTCTGATTCATTCATTCTTCTTCTTCTTTTTCATTCAATGAGCATCAGCACATTTTGCACCATTTTACGACAATATGGTTTACGATCATCTCACGCAGTTACCATCATATGGTATTATTCCGACAAACTGAGTTTCAAACACTACACTAAAGCTCAACCGCATCTTCTAGAAACCGAGGGATCCAAATGCGATTGAGGAAGAGAGTAGCATAAACCTAAGAAGAAGGAGTTGGGTCTTCAACTCAGATTGTCCGAAGATTAAACCTTGGTTGCTAACACATGAGATGATCGTAACGTAAAAGGTGGAAAACAGTAGAAGAATGAACAAGAAGACGGAAGAAGAAGAACGAAGAAGAAAAGGAAAAAAAAGGACTTGACGAAAGAAGAAGTAGAAGAAGAGTAAAGAAAATGATGCGCTGGCGCACTAAAAAGTGCGCAGGCGCCCTTCAGAAGTGCGCCAGCGCACTTCTTTTTTTTTTTTTCATTTTTTTGTGGTAAATTTCTTCATATACTTCTTTCTTTTTCGTTTTTCTTCTTCTTCTTCTTCTTCTTCTTTCTTCTTCTTTCAACAACATTCTTCATCTTCCTCTTTTTCTTCTTCATTCTTTTTCTTTGTTCATCATGCTTCTTCTGCATTCTTCTTCTTCTTTGTTCTTCATTTTCATTCTTCTTCTTATTCTTCTTTTTCTTTTTCTTCTTCATCTCTTTTGTTCGTTATATTTCTTCTTTCTCTTCCTCTTTCTTTCTCATTCTTCTTCTTGTCCATTTTCATTCTTTTTCTTTCCACCTCACTTCCTCATCTTCTTTTTCCTCAGTCTGTATCATTCATTCTTCTTCTACTTTTTCATTCAAAGAGCATCAGCACATTTTGCCCCATTTTATGACAATATGGTTCACGATCATCTCACGCGGTTACCATCATATGGTATTATTCTGACAAACTGAGTTTCAAACACTACACTCAAGCTCAACCGCATCTTCTAGAAACCGAGGGATCCAAATGCGATTGAGGAAGAGAGTAGCATAAACCTAAGAAGATGGAGTTGGGTCTTCAACTCAGATTGTCCGAAGATTAAACCTTGGTTGCTAACACATGAGATGATCGTAACGTAAAAGGTGGAAAACAGTAGAAGAATGAACAAGAAGACGGAAGAAGAAGAACGAAGAAGAAAAGGAAAAAAAAAGGACTTGACGAAAGAAGAAGTAGAAGAAGAGTAAAGATGATGTAGAAGTGCGCCAGCGCACTTCTAAAAGCGCCGGCGCCTTTTCGAGGCGCCTTCGCGCCTTTCCTTTTTTTTTTTTTTTGTGGTAAATTTCTTCATATACTTCTTTGTTTTTTGTTTTTCTACTTATTCTTCTTCTTCTTTCTTCTTCTTTCAACTACATTCTTCATCTTCCTCTTTTCTTCATCTTCTTTCTTATTCTTTCTTCTTCAAGCTTTTTCGGCATTCTTCTTCTTCATTCTTCTTCTTCTTTGTTCTTCATTTTCATTCTTCTTTTTATTCTTCTTTTTCTTGTTCTTCTTCATCTCTTTTCTTCATTATTTTTCTTCTTTCTCTTCCCCTTTCTTTCTCATTCTTCTTCTTCTTCTTCATTTTCATTCTTTTTCTTTCCTCCTCACTTCCTCATCTTCTTTTTCCTCAGTCTGATTCATTCATTCTTCTTCTTCTTTTTCATTCAAAGAGCATCAACACATTTTGCCCCATTTTATGACAATATGGTTCACGATCATCTCACGCAGTTACCATCATATGGTACTATTCTGACAAACTGAGTTTCTAACACTACACTCAAGCTCAATCGCATATTCTAGAAACCGAGGGAACCAAATGCGATTGAGGTAGAGAGTAGCATAAACCTAAGAAGAAGGAGTTGGGTCTTCAACTCAGATTGTCCGAAGACTAAACCTTGGTTGCTAACACATGAGATGATCGTAACGTAAAAGGTGGAAAACAGAAGAAGAATGAACAAGAAGACGGAAGAAGAAGAACGAAGAAGAAAAGGAAAAAAAAGGACTTGACGAAAGAAGAAGTAGAAGAAGAGTAAAGACGATGTAGAAGCGCACTTCTAAATTGTGCCAGCGCCTTTCAGAAGTGCGCCTGCGCACTTCCTTTTTCTTTTTTTTTCTTTTTTTTTTGTGATAAATTTCTTCATATACTTCTTCCTTTTTCGTTTTTCTTCTTCTGCATTCTTCTTCTTCTTTGTTCTTCATTTTCATTCTTCTTCTTATTCTTCTTTTTCTTTTTCTTCTTCATCTCTTTTGTTCGTTATATTTCTTCTTTCTCTTCCTCTTTCTTTCTCATTCTTCTTCTTGTCCATTTTCATTCTTTTTCTTTCCTCCTCACTTCCTCATCTTCTTTTTCCTCAGTCTTATTCATTCATTCTTCTTCTTCTTTTTCATTCAAAGAGCATCAACACATTTTGCACCATTTTATGACAATATGGTTCACGATCATCTCACTCAGTTACCATCATATGATATTATTCTGACAAACAGAGTTTCAAACACTAAACTCAAGCTCTACTGCATCTTCTAGAAACCGAGGGATTCAAATGCGATTGAGGAAGAGAGTACCATAAACCTAAGAAGAAGGAGTTGGGTCCTCAACTCAAATTGTCCGAAGATTAAACCTTGGTTGCTAACACATGAGATGATCGTAACGTAAAAGGTGGAAAACAGAAGAAGAATGAACAAGAAGACGGAAGAAGAAGAACGAAGAAGAGAAGGAAAAAAAAAGGACTTGACGAAAGAAGAAGTAGAAGAAGTGCGCCAGCGCACTTTTAAAGTGTAAAGTGCGCTGGTAAAGTGCGCCGGCGCCCTTCAGAAGTGCGCCAACGCACTTCTTTTTTTTTTTCATTTTTTTGTGGTAAATTTCTTCATATACTTCTTTCTTTTTCGTTTTTCTTCTTCTTCTTCTTCTTCTTTCTTCTTCTTTCAACAACATTCTTCATCTTCCTCTTTTTCTTCTTCATTCTTTTTCTTTGTTCATCATGCTTCTTCTGCATTCTTCTTCTTCTTTGTTCTTCATTTTCATTCTTCTTCTTATTCTTCCTTTTCTTTTTCTTCTTCATCTCTTTTGTTCGTTATATTTCTTCTTTATCTTCCTCTTTCTTTCTCATTCTTCTTCTTGTCCATTTTCATTCTTTTTCATTCCTCCTCACTTCCTCATCTTCTTCTTCCTCAGTCTGTATCATTCATTCTTCTTCTACTTTTTCATTCAAAGAGCATCAGCACATTTTTCCCCATTTTATGACAATATGGTTCACGATCATCTCACGCGGTTACCATCATATGGTATTATTCTGACAAACTGAGTTTCAAACACTACACTCAAGCTCAACCGCATCTTCTAGAAACCGAAGGATCCAAATGTGATTGAGGAAGAGAGTAGCATAAACCGAAGAAGATGGAGTTGGGTCTTCAACTCAGATTGTCCGAAGATTAAACCTAGGTTGCCAACACATGAGATGATCGTAACGTAAAAGGTGGAAAACAGAAGAAGAATGAACAAGAAGACGGAAGAAGAAGAACGAAGAAGAAAAGGAAAAAAAAGGACTTGACGAAAGAAGAAGTAGAAGAAGAGTAAAGACGATGTAGAAGCGCACTTCTAAATTGTGCCAGCGCCTTTCAGAAGTGCGCCTGCGCACTTCCTTTTTCTTTTTTTTTCTTTTTTTTTTGTGATAAATTTCTTCATATACTTCTTCCTTTTTCGTTTTTCTTCTTCTGCATTCTTCTTCTTCTTTGTTCTTCATTTTCATTCTTCTTCTTATTCTTCTTTTTCTTTTTCTTCTTCATCTCTTTTGTTCGTTATATTTCTTCTTTCTCTTCCTCTTTCTTTCTCATTCTTCTTCTTGTCCATTTTCATTCTTTTTCTTTCCTCCTCACTTCCTCATCTTCTTTTTCCTCAGTCTGTATCATTCATTCTTCTTCTACTTTTTCATTCAAAGAGCATCAGCACATTTTTCCCCATTTTATGACAATATGGTTCACGATCATCTCACTCAGTTACCATCATATGATATTATTCTGACAAACAGAGTTTCAAACACTAAACTCAAGCTCAACTGCATCTTCTAGAAACCGAGGGATTCAAATGCGATTGAGGAAGAGAGTAGCATAAACCTAAGAAGAAGGAGTTGGGTCTTCAACTCAGATTGTCCGAAGACTAAACCTTGGTTGCTAACACATGAGATGATCGTAACGTAAAAGGTGGAAAACAGAAGAAGAATGAACAAGAAGACGGAAGAAGAAGAACGAAGAAAAAAAGGAAAAAAAAGGACTTGACGAAAGAAGAAGTAGAAGAAGATTAAAGAAGATGTAGAAGTGCGCCAGCGTACTTCTAAAGTGCGCCAGCGCCTTTCAGAAGTGCGCCTGCGCCTTTCCTTTTTTTTTTTTTCTTTTTTTTGTGGTAAATTTCTTCATATACTTCTTTCTTTTTCGTTTTTCTTCTTCTTCTTCTTCTTTCTTCTTCTTTCAACTACATTCTTCATCTTCCTCTTTTTCTTCTTCATTCTTTTTCTTTGTTCTTCAAGCTTTTTCGGCATTCTTCTTCTTCATTCTTCTTCTTCTTTGTTCTTCATTTTCATTCTTCTTTTTATTCTTATTTTTCTTGTTCTTCTTCATCTCTTTTCTTCATTATTTTTCTTCTTTCTCTTCCCCTTTCTTTCTCATTCTTCTTCTTCTTCTTCATTTTCATTCTTTTTCTTTCCTCCTCACTTCCTCATCTTCTTTTTCCTCAGTCTGATTCATTCATTCTTCTTCTTCTTTTTCATTCAAAGAGCATCAACACATTTTGCCCCATTTTATGACAATATGGTTCACGATCATCTCACGCAGTTACCATCATATGGTACTATTCTGACAAACTGAGTTTCTAACACTACACTCAAGCTCAATCGCATCTTCTAAAAACTGAGGGATCCAAATGCGATTTAGGTAGAGAGTAGCATAAACCTAAGAAGAAGGAGTTGGGTCTTCAACTCAGATTGTCCGAAGATTAAACCTTGGTTGCTAACACATGAGATGATCGTAACGTAAAAGGTGGAAAACAGAAGAAGAATGAACAAGAAGACGGCAGAAGAACAACGAAGAAGAAAAGGAAAAAATGGGACTTGACGAAAGAAGAAGTAGAAGAAGAGTATAGAAGATGAAGAAATGTGCCGGCGCACTTTAGAAGATGAAGAAATGCGCCGGCGCACTTCTAAAGTGCGCCCGCGCCTTCTTAAAGTGCGCCAGCACCTTTCAGAAGTGCGCCGGCGCCTTTCAGATGTGCGCCTGTGCCCTTCAGAAGTGCGCCAGCGCACTTCCTTTTTTTTTTTTTCTTTTTTTTTTTGTGGTAAATTTCTTCATATACTTCTTTCTTTTTCGTTTTTCTTCATCTTCTTATTCTTCTTTCTTCTTCTTTCAACTACATTATTCATCTTCCTCTTTTTCTTCTTCATTCTTTTTCTTTGTTCTTCATGCTTCTTCTGCATTCTTCTTCTTCTTTGTTCTTCATTTTCATTCTTCTTCTTATTCTTCCTTTTCTTTTTCTTCTTCATCTCTTTTATTCGTTATATTTCTTCTTTCTCTTCCTCTTTCTTTCTCATTCTTCTTCTTGTCCATTTTCATTCTTTTTCTTTCCTCCTCACTTCCTCATCTTCTTTTTCCTCAGTCTGTATCATTCATTCTTCTTCTACTTTTTCATTCAAAGAGCATCAGCACATTTTTCCCCATTTTATGACAATATGGTTCACGATCATCTCACTCAGTTACCATCATATGATATTATTCTGACAAACAGAGTTTCAAACACTAAACTCAAGCTCAACTGCATCTTCTAGAAACCGAGGGATTCAAATGCGATTGAGGAAGAGAGTAGCATAAACCTAAGAAGAAGGAGTTGGGTCTTCAACTCAGATTGTCCGAAGATTAAACCTTGGTTGCTAACACATGAGATGATCGTAACGTAAAAGGTGGAAAACAAAAGAAGAATGAACAAGAACACGGAAGAAGAAGAACGAAGAAGAAAAGGAAAAAAAAGGACTTGACGGAAGAAGAAGTTGAAGAAGAGTAAAGAAGATGTAGAAGTGCGCCAGGGCACTTCTAAAGTGCGCCAGCGCCTTTCAGAAGTGCGCATGCGCACTTCCTTTTTCTTTTTTTTTCTTTTTTTTTTTGGGATAAATTTCTTCATATACTTCTTTCTTTTTCGTTTTTCTTCTTCTTCTTCTTCTTCTTTCAACTACATTCTTCATCTTCCTCTTTTTCTTCTTCATTCTTTTTCTTTGTTCTTCATGGTTCTTCTGCATTCTTCTTCTTCATTCTTCTTCTTCTTTGTTCTTCATTTTCATTCTTCTTCTTATTCTTCTTTTTCTTTTTCTTCTTCATCTCTTTTATTCGTTATATTTCTTCTTTCTCTTCCTCTTTCTTTCTCATTCTTCTTCTTGTCCATTTTCATTCTTTTTCTTTCCTCCTCACTTCCTCATCTTCTTTTTCCTCAGTCTGTATCATTCATTCTTCTTCTACTTTTTCATTCAAAGAGCATCAGCACATTTTGCCCCATTTTATGATAATATGGTTCACGATCATCTTACGTGGTTACCATCATATGGTATTATTCTGACAAACTGAGTTTCAAACACTACACTCAAGCTCAACCGCATCTTCTAGAAACCGAGGGATCCAAATGTGATTGAGGAAGAGAGTAGCATAAAGCTAAGAAGATGGAGTTGGGTCTTCAACTCAGATTGTCCGAAGATTAAACCTTGGTTGCTAACACATGAGATAATCGTAACGTAAAAGGTGGAAAACAAAAGAAGAATGAACAAGAAGACGGAAGAAGAAGAACGAAGAAGAAAAGGGAAAAAAAAGGACTTGACGAAAGAAGAAGTAGAAGAAGAGTAAAGAAGATGTAGAAGTGCGCCAGCGCACTTCTAAAGTGCGGCAGCGCCTTTCAGAAGTGCGCCACAAATCGGAAATCGGGAGAGATCCACAAGAAAAACCAGAAGAGTTGCATAAGCTTTGTTGATAACCCTCATCAACACCACCAAATAACATTTGTGATTTTCTGAAGTTTACAGCCAAGCCTGAATAAGATGTAAAGATCCGAAGGATTCTGACCACCCCAGAGATTGAATGGCTATCTGGCTTTGCGAAAATCATCAAGTCATCAGCAGAAATTAGATGGGAAATGAGAAGAGATTTACACCTGTGCGGGAGAGAAATGGACTGATTTCTGATTGCGGCTTCCAACATTACTGACAGGGGCTCCATGGCCAATACGAACAGATAGGAAGAGAGGGGGTCACCTTGTCTGATTCCCCGATGACCCTTGAAATATCCAGCTGGACTACCATTTATCAAGGTCGAAAACATTGGTGTATGGATGCACGCACTAATCCATCTGATTACCAATTCAGGAAAATTCATTTTTCTGAGGACTGACAACAGATAATTTCTATCCAAGGAGTCAAATGCTTTGTGCAAATCAACTTTAATAGCCGCTGTTGGAGGACACGACGAACTATTCAATCCTCTCAATATTTCATGACATAGAAGCACATTTTCTGCAATTTGCCTACCTTTGATGAAAGCCGTTTGATTGTTGGCTACAAGGGAGTGGATAACCAACTGAAGCCTGTTCGTCATAATTTTTGCAATAAACTTGTAAATGACATTACATAAAGCAATAGGTCTGAAGTCAGCAAATGTTACCGGACATGAGATCTTTGGGATCAAGCATAGAAAAGTACCATTGACATCTCTAAGCATGAAGGGGTTGAGGTCGAACTCCTTGATGGCAGAAGTTAGGTCAGCCCCCACAATATTCCAACAATGCTTGTAAAAGCATGCATTAAATCCATCCGGACCCGGAGCTTTGTTAACATCGAAGGAGAAGACGGTGCTTTTAATCTCCTCATCAGTAATAGGCTGCAGCAGAGATATTATTTGGTGATCGGACAAAACTCTAGGAAGGGTTAAGTTTTGGAAATCCATCTCGTCATAAGAAGTTTCTGAGGTCTTGAACAGGTTTGTGAAGTAGATTTCAGCTTCTTTCTTAATCATAATCGGATCTTCCAACTTTTCTCCACTAGAGTTCAAAATAGAAGCAAATGAGTTTGAGTGATTGTGAGAACGCAAACTTTGATGAAAAAATTTATTGTTCTTATCTCCCAACTTTATCCAGGAGATTCTGGATTTTTGCCTTAGAAAATTTTCTTCACGAAGGAGAGCATAATATAGTGAGGATCTATCTTCTTTTTCTCTGATAGCAAGGGCACAGTCATTCGGGTTGGATAGGAGGGATTGATGAATGGAACTGAGATCCGTTTCTGCAATACGAACACTATCATGCATATTACCGAAGTAATCAAAGTTCCATCTTTTCAAGGCCTGCTTGACATTCTTCAATTTCGCTGCCACTGCAGAAAGGGGGGACAGGTTACCATTAATATGGTTTTGCCAAGCCTTAGCTACAATAGGAAGAAAGTCCGGTCTTTCAGTCCAAGCATTTATGAATCTGAACGGTTTTGGACCAAAGTTCTTAACTTCGTCAATCTTGATATGGAAGGGACTGTGATCAGATATACCTGCATCTAAAAAGCTAGCCTCCGAATACTGAAATTGTGATATCCATAGAGTATTCACCAGGACCCTATCGAGCTTGCTACATATTCTCTTGCTTCCTATTTGATTGTTGGACCAGGTAAAAGCTTGACCGGACCATTTCAGGTCATTGAGATCACATTGAGTAAGGCAGTCATTGAATGCATCTAATTGTTGCTGAGTCACAGGGATTCCACCAAATTTTTCATCATTCCTCCTAACCACATTAAAATCTCTAACTACTGTCCAAGGCATGTTCACGGAAGTACTTATATCAATCATGGACTGCCAAAGCTTTGTTCGAACAGAGTAATCATTTGATCCATAGATAGCAGATAGATAAAACAAATTATTTGTGCTAAGGTGTTTGACCTGACAATGAATTACCTGAGGATCGGCTTGGAGCTTCTCAATGTGATAACAAGATGGATCCCACCAAACAATGATCCTAGGAGTATCCTCTCCAGCATCGTAAAATATGAAGTCCCAGGTATTCATCATTGATTTCAGATGAAAGCTGATCTTCATTTTCTTTATTTTTGGTTTAGAAAGACAGCAGATTCCAGATTTGAGTTTCTTTAATAAACTCTTCATACTCCTTTACTTGGCCAGGCTATTTAAGCCTCTGATATTCCATGAAAGACAATTCATTAATATGGAAGGTTGTGGGGAAGGTCCAGATCATCTCCCATCTTCTCATCCCAGATTGATTTCAAATTTCTTTCGGATTGTGTCATTAGCTGTGCAGCATCTTCCTCATCACTCTGGGAAGAATCGAGATTACAATGACAATTCTCCAACATCGAG
>CM053270.1:39518700-39543700 GCA_028583415.1 Protea cynaroides | reverse complement strand
AGAACCACGAGAAAATCCAGAAGAGTTGCATAAGCTTTGTTGAAAACCCTCATCAACACCACCGAATAACATTTGAGATTTTCTGAAGTTTACAGCCAGGCCTGAATAAGATGTAAAGATCCGAAGGATTCTAACCACCCCAGAGATTGAATGGTTATCTGGCTTTGCAAAAATCATCAAATCATCAGCAAAAATTAGATGGGAAATGAGAAGAGATTTACACCTGTGAGGGAGAGAAATGGACTGATTTCTGATTGCGGCTTCCAGCATAACTGACAGGGGCTCCATGGCCAATACGAACAGGTAGGAAGAGAGAGGGTCACCTTGTCTGATTCCCCGATGGCCCTTGAAATATCCAGCTGGACTACCATTAACCAAAGCCGAAAACATTGGAGTATGAATGCACGCACTAATCCATCTGATTACCAATTCAGGAAAATTCATTTTTCTGAGGACTGACAACAGATAATTTCTATCCAAGGAGTCTAATGCTTTGTGCAAATCAACTTTAATAGCCGATGTTGGAGGGCACGACGAACTATTCAATCCTCTCAATATTTCATGACATAGAAGCACATTTTCTGCAATTTGCCTACCTTTGATGAAAGTCGTTTGATTGTTGGCTACAAGGGAGTGAATAACCAACTGAAGCCTGTTCGCCAGAATTTTTGCAATAAACTTGTATATGACATTACATAAAGCAATAGGTCTGAAGTCAGCAAATGTTACCGGACAAGAGATCTTCGGGATCAAGCATAGAAAAGCACCATTGACATCTCTAGGCATGAAGGGATTGAGGTAGAACTCCTTGATGGCAGAAGTTAGGTCAGCCCCAACAATGTTCCAACAATACTTATAGAAACATGCATTAAATCCATCTGGACCCGGAGCTTTGTTATCATCGAAGTGGAAGATGGTGCTTTTAATCTCCTCATCTGTAATAGGCTGCAGCAGAGATATTATTTGGTGATCAGACAAAACTCTAGGAAGGCTTAAGTTATGGAAATCCATCTCGTCATAAGAAGTTTCTGAGGTCTTGAACAGATTTGTGAAGTAGATTTCAGCTTCTTTCTTTATCATAACCGGGTCTTCCAACTTTTCTCCTCTAGAGTTCGAAATAGAAGCAAATGAGTTTGAGAGATTGTGAGAACGCAAACTTTGATGAAAAAATTTGTTGTTCTTGTCTCCCAACTTTATCCAGGTGATTCTGGATTTTTGCCTTAGAAAATTTTCTTCGCGGAGGAGAGCATAATATAATGAGGATCTGGCTTCTTTTTCTCTGATTGCAAGGGCACAATCATTCGGGTTAGATATGAGGGATTGATAAATGGAACTGAGATCCGTTTCTGCAATACGAATACTATCATGCATATTACCGAAGTAATCTGAGTTCCAACTTTTCAAGGCCTGCTTGACATTCTTCAATTTCGCTGCCACTGCAGAAAGGGGGGACAGGTTACCATTAATATGGTATTGCCAAGCCTGAGCTACAATAGGAAGAAAGTCCGGTCTTTCAGTCCAAACATTTATGAATCTGAACGGTTTTGGACCAAAGTTCTTGACTTCATCAATCTTGATATGGATGGGGCTGTGATCAGATATACCTGCATCTAAGAAGTTTGCCACCGAATACTGAAATTGAGATATCCATAAAGTATTTACCAGGACCCTATCGAGCTTGCTATATATTCTCTTGCTTCCAATTTGATTGTTGGACCAGGTAAAAGCTTGACCGGACCATTTCAGGTCACTGAGATCACATTGAATAAGGCAGTCATTGAATGCATCTAATTGTTGCTGAGTCACAGGGATTCCACCAAATTTTTCATCATTCCTCCTAACCACATTAAAATCTACAACTACTGTCCAAGGCATGTTCACGGATGTACTTATATCAATCAAGGACTTTCATAGCTTTGTTCGAACAGAGTAATCATTTGAGCCATAGATAGCAGACAGATAAAACAAATTATTTGTGCTAAGATGTTTGACCTGACAATGGATTACCTGAGGGTCGGCTTGGAGCTTCTCAATGTGATAACAAGATGGGTCCCACCAAACGATGATCCTAGGAATATCCTCTCCAGCATCGTAAAATATGAAGTCCCAGGTATTCATCACTAATTTTAGATGAAAGTTGATCTTCATTTTCTTTATTTTTGGTTCAGAAAGACAACAGATTCCAGATTTGAGTTTCTTTAATAGACTCTTCACACTCCTTTTCTTGGCCAGGCTATTTAAGCCTCTGATATTCCATGAAAGAAAATTCATTAATATGGAAGGTTGTGGGGTAGGTCCGGATCATCTCCCATCTTCTCATCCCAGATTGATTTCAAAATTCTTTCGGAATGAGTCAATAGCTGAGCAGCATCTTCTTCATCACTCTAGGAAGTATCGAGATTACAAAGACCATCTTCCAACATAGAGACCTTTCTGTTGAGGTTTCTAGTTAGGATCAAGGGGGTGGTAGGCTTTCCATGGGAGCATAAAAAGTCAACGATGGAGGAGAGAGGAGGGACCCCGGGAGCCGAATTTGCAGACAGGAGAGGAAGAGGGGCTGGAATTAGAGTACTGCCGCGGGGAGGGGGGGATGGGGACCTGGGCCTAAGGGAGGGCTCATGCCCAGGTAAGGAATATGGGGAGCCATGGTTCAGAGGTAGGCTCAAGGCAGGGTTTTTCAGCGGCTGATTTGCAGCAGCAGGATCTTCTGATGAGAGAGTAGAGACTCTACGATTGGATAGGTGTTTTTTGGGATGGGGAGTGTGACCAATGGATGAGGAGAGGGGATCTGGCGATGAGTAAGAGGCTGGGGGAGCAGGGGCGGCCATAGTTTCAGGTTTAGACATATGGTTGGACAGGTGTTTTTTTTTTTTATATGGGGAGTGTGACCAATGGATGAGGAGAGAGGATCTGACGACGTGTAAGAGGCAGGGGGAGCAGGGGTGGCCAGAGAATCAGGTTTAGACAGTTTCTGGAAAGGGTTATGGGTGCAGATTGCTTTAGGTGGACAGTGAGGGTTTTTGAAAAAGGGTTCTCATTTGGGAAAGAGTAGGTCAAGGGGGGATTTGAAAAAGGGGACTGAACATGTCTGGGCGAATGGGAGCTCGACACAATTCCAAGGGGAGCAAAAGATGCAGACTGGCGGCCAGGAGGAGGAAGCCGGGTCAAAGGCCGGTCCGGATTGAGGCACTCCCTTAGTCCGGATCTTTTCTTCTTCACCCGAACAGGAACCCACTCACGATCCTTCTGAAAGCCAGATTTTTCTTCACCTCCATCACCTTGAATATCTTCAGATATATCGACTCCCAGGCTCACGATAACCTTTGGGCAAGCTGCGGGAACTGCAGGAGGAGGAGGCTCTGAGCAGCCTTGCAGATTTTGGCTTATGGTTTCCGGAGTATCAGCATCGCTCGGAGTCTTCTTACAGGAATCATGACTGTGTCCGAAGACTCCGCAAGACATACAATGGGGTGGCCTCCAGTCATATTTCACCGATTGATGATATAGAATCCCCAAATCATCTTCAATCATTACTGAGTCTAAGAGAGGCTTTTCCGCAGAGAACTCAACACAGGCCCTCGCGAACACCCAACGGCTCTTCAGGGCAATGGTTTGGTCGGAGAAAAGAGGAATGCCCAACAGTGAGCACACCACACTCAAACACTCTTCTCCCCAAAGATGGAGAGGAAGACCTGGGAGGGAGATCCATAGGGGAATTTTTTTAAGACCCAAGATACCCCCAGTATGCAAATCCCGCTCCCACGGTCGAAGGAAGAGAGGCTGACCACCAATGAAAAAAACACCATGTTCAAGGACCATATCACGATCCTCCAAGTCTGAAAATCTGAAGGCGGTTCCACCATGGAGCAGCTGCAGAATCTTCACTCCTCCTCTTAGCTTCCATTGCCTCATTAGACTCGCCTTGAGGAAAGTGAAACTAGGGCGCTTTCCAATGAAGAAACCCACCACGGTATTATCAAGTATCTTCAACTCTCCAGCAACAACATCTCCAGAACACACTCCCACAAAATCAGATCCACGCTGGGAAGGAGGGAAAAAACGCAGAGGGTATTTTTTAGGAAAGGGGAGGGGTGGAGGGGGGTTTTGAACCAGGGATTAGGAGGTTGGGGACTGGAAGGCGAGGATGAGGACTCCTTGCCAAGAGATTAAGATCTGTTGGGGAGGGAGGGGAACTCAACAGAAGGGATTTGCAGGGGTAGAGGGTGGATAATGGGGGTTTCGGAGGTTAGGGAAGGAGGACAGGGGAGGGGAGAGGCCATTGTTCCGTCGTGTTAAGTCAGGTGTTAAGTGACACTTAACAATGTGTAATGTCCTAAAAACATTTTTTTTTTCGGGATACCAAGATTACATGAAAAAGCAATAGAGCAAAAAAAAAAAAAAAAAAAAAAAGAAGAAACTAGTCATGTAGTTACGTTAAATCAACAAACTAGAAAAACTATGAAATCGCGGTGTTAAGTGACATTTTCCAATTTGTAATGTCTTTTTTTATTATTTTTTAAAATTTATTAATTTATTTTATTTTTATATACTTATTTGTTTATTTTTTTAAAAATTTTAAACTTTTCTACATTTTTTTTGTATACATTTTTAAAAATTTTCAATTTTTTTCTCTGACTTTTTTTTTTCATTTTTTTTAATTATTTATTTTTTTATTATTTTTTTTGCTGATCTCGCCTCTGCCATTGTGTAATGCCTTGAAACTCTATTTTCCGGTATACCAGGTTTATATACAAAAAAATAGAACAAAAAAAAAAACCTAACTATTCATGTAATTATGTTAAGTCGATAAACTAGAAAAATCAATAAATCGCGGTGTTAAGTGATACTTAACAATGTGTAATGTCCTAAAAACACTTTTTTTTTCGGGATACCAAGATTACATGAAAAAGCAATAGAGCAAAAAAAAAAAAAAAAAAAAAAAGAAACTAGTCATGTAGTTACGTTAAATCGACAAACTAGAAAAACTATGAAATCGCGGTGTTACGTGACATTTGCCAATTTGTAATGTCTTTTTTTGCCAATATGTAATGTATTTTTTTTTGTATTTATTTATTTATTTTATTTTAATATATTTATTTGTTTATTTTTTTAAAAATTTTAAACTTTTCTACATTTTTTTTGTATACATTTTTAAAAATTTTCAATTTTTTTCTGTGACTTTTTTTTTCATTTTTTTTTAATTATTTTTTTTTTATTTTTTTTGCTGATCTCACCTTTGCCATTATGTAATGCCTTGAAACTCTATTTTCCGGTATACCAGGTTTAATTACAAAAAAAAAACCTAACTATTGATGTAATTACGTTAAATCAATAAACTAGAAAAATCAATAAATCGCGGTGTTAAGTGACACTTAACAATGTGTAATGTCCTAAAAACACTTTTTTTTTTCGGGATACCAAGATTACATGAAAAAACAATAGAACAAAAAAAAAAAAAAAAAAAAAAGAAGAAGAAACTAGTCATTTAGTTACGTTAAATCGACAAACTAGAAAAACTATGAAATCGCGGTGTTACGTGACATTTGCCAATTTGTAATGTCTTTTTTTGCCAATATATAATGTCTTTTTTTTTTTAATTTTTCGTATTTATTTATTTATTTTACTTTAATATATTTATTTGTTTATTTTTTTAAAAATTTTATACTTTTCTACATATATTTTGTATATATTTTTATAATTTTTCAATTTTTTTCTGTGACTTTTTTTTTCATTTTTTTAATTTTTTTTTTATTATTTTTTTTGCTGATCTCGCCTCTGCCATTGTGTAATGCCTTGAAACTCTATTTTTCGGTATATCAGATTTATATACAAAAAAATAGAACCAAAAAAAAAAACCTAAATATTCATGTAATTACGTTAAATCGATAAACTAGAAAAATCAATAAATCGCGGTGTTAAGTGACACTTAACAATGTGTAATGTCCTAAAAACACTTTTTTTTCGGGATACCAAGATTACATGAAAAAACAATAGAACAAAAAAAAAAAAAAAAAGACGAAGAAACTAGTCATGTTGTTACGTTAAATCGACAAACTAGAAAAACTATGAAATCGCGGTGTTACGTGACATTTGCCAATTTGTAATGTCTTTTTTTATTAATTTTTTGAATTTATTTATTTATTTTATTTTTTTATATTTTTTGTTTATTTTTTAAAAAATTTTAAAATTTTCTACATTTTTTTTGTATACATTTTTAAAATTTTTCAATTTTCTTCAGTGACTTTTTTTCTATTTTTTTTAATTATTTATTTTTTTATCATTTTTTTTGCTGATCTCGCCTCTGCCATTGTGTAATGCCTTGAAACTCGGTTTTTCGGTATACCAGGTTTATATAAAAAAAAATAGAACAAAAAAAAAACCTAACTATTCATGTAATTACGTTAAAACGATAAACTAAAAAAATCAATAAATCGCGGTGTTAAGTGACACATAATAATGTGTAATGTCCTAAAAAAAAAAATTTCGGGATACCAAGATTACATGGAAAAGCAATAAAACAAAAAAAAAAGTAGAAACTAGTCATGTAGTTACGTTAAATCGACAAACTAGAAAAATTATGAAATCGCGGTGTTAAGTGACATTTGCCAATTTGTAATGACTTTTTTTATTATTTTTTTGAATTTATTTATTTATTTTATTTTTATATATTTATTTGTTTATTTTTAAAAAAATTTAAACTTTTCTACATTTTTTTTGTATACATTTTTAAAATTTTTCAATTTTTTTCAGTGACTTTTTTTCTTATTTTTTCAATTATTTATTTTTTTATTATTTTTTTGCTGATCTCACCTCTGCCATTGTGTAATGCCTTGAAACTCTGTTTTCCGAGTATACCAGGTTTATATAAAAAAAATAGAACAAAAAAAAAACCTAACTATTCATGTAATTACGTTAAATCGATAAACTAGAAAAATCAATAAATCGCGGTGTTAAGTTACACTTAACAATGTGTAATGTCCAAAAAACACTTATTTTTTCAGGATACCTAGATTACATTAAAAAGCAATAGAAAAAAAAAAAAAAAAAAAAAAAAAAACTAGTCATGTTGTTACGTTAAATCGACAAACTAGAAAAACTATGAAATCACGGTGTTACGTGACATTTGCCAATTTGTAATGTCTTTTTTTGCCTATATGTAATGTCTTTTTTTTTTTTTTTAAATTGTATTTATTTATTTATTTTATTTTTATATATTTATTTGATTATTTTTTTAAAAATTTTAAACTTTTCAACATTTTTTTTGTATACATTTTTAAAAAAAATTTTCAGTGACTTTTTTTTCATTTTTTTTAATTATTTATTTTTTTATTATTTTTTTGCTGATCTCGCCTCTGGCATTGTGTAATGCCTTGAAACTCTGTATTCCAGTTTACTAGGTTTATATAAAAAAAAATAAAACCAAAAAAAAAAAAACCTAATTATTCATGTAATTACGTTAAATCGATAAACTAGAAAAATCCATAAATCGCGGTGTTAAGTGACACTTAACAATGTGTAATGTCCTAAAAACATTTTTTTTTCGGGATACCAAGATTCCATTAAAAAGCAATAGAACAAAAAAAAAAAAAAAAAAAAGAAAAGAAACTAGTCATGTTGTTACGTTAAATCGACAAACTAGAAAAACTATGAAATCGCGGTGTTACGTGAGATTTGCCAATTTGTAATGTCTTTTTTTTGCCAATATGTAATGTCTTTTTTTATTAATTTTTTGAATTTATTTATTTATTTTATTTTTTATATTTTTTTGTTTATTTTTTAAAAAATTTTAAAATTTTCGACATTTTTTTTGTATACATTTTGAAAATTTTACAATTTTCTTCAGTTACTTTTTCTTTCATTTTTTTTAATTATTTATTTTTTTATCATTTTTGTGCTGATCTCGCCTCTGCCATTGTGTAATGCGTTGAAATCTGTTTTCTTTTATACCAGGTTTATATAAAAAAAATAAAACAAAAATAAAAAACCTAACAATTCATGTAATTACGTTAAATCGATAAACTAAAAAAATCAATAAATCGCAGTGTTAAGTGACACTTAACAATGTGTAATGTCCTAAAAAACATTTTTTTTTCGGGATACCAAGATTACATGAAAAAGCAATAGAGAAAAAAAAAAAAAAAAAAAAAAGAAGAAACTAGTCATGTAGTTACGTTAAATCGACAAACTAGAAAAACTATGAAATCGCGGTGTTAAGTGACATTTTTCAATTCATAATGTTTTTTTTTATTATTTTTTTGAATATATTAATTTATTTTATTTTTATATACTTTTTTGTTTATTTTTTAAAAAATTTTAAAGTTTTCTACATTTTTTTTGTATACATTTTTAAAATTTTTCAATTTTTTTCTGTGACTTTTAATTTCATTTTTTTTAATTATTTATTTTTTTATTATTTTTTTTGCTGATCTTGCCTCAGCCATTGTGTAATGCCTTGAAACTCTATTTTCCAGTATACCAGGTATATATACAAAAAATAGAACCAAAAAAAAAAAAAAAAACCTAACTATTCATGTAATTACGTTAAATCGATAGACTAGAAAAATCAATAAATCGCGGTGTTAAGTGACACTTAACAATGTGTAATGTCCTAAAAACCTTTTTTTTTACGGAATACAAAGATTACATTAAAAAGCAATAGAATAGAAAAAAAGAAAAAAAAAAGAAGAAGAAGAAACTAGTCATGTTGTTACGTTAAATCGACAAACTAGAAAAACTATGAAATCGCGGTGTTACGTTACATTTGCCAATTTCTAATGTCTTTTTTTGCCAATATGTAATGTCTTTTTTATTAATTTTTTGAATTTATTTAATTATTTAATTATTTTATATTTTTTTGTTTATTTTTTAAAAAATTTTAAAATTTTTTACATTTTTTTTGTATACATTTTTTAAAATTTTCAAATTTCTTCAGTGACTTTTTTTTCATTTTTTTTAATTATTTATTTTTTTATCATTTTTTTTGCTGATCGCCTCTGCCATTGTGTAATTCCTTGAAACTCTGTTTTCCTTTATACCAGGTTTATATAAAAAAAAAACAAAAATAAAAAACCTAACTATTAATGTAATTACGTTAAATCGATAAACTATAAAAATCAATAAATCGCGGTGTTAAGTGATACTTAATAATGTGTAATGTCCTAAAAACACTTTTTTTTTTCGGGATACCAAGATTACATGAAAAAGTAATAGAACAAAAAAAAAAGTAGAAACTAGTCATGTAGTTACGTTAAATCAACAAACTAGAAAAATTATGAAATCGCGGTGTTAAGTGACATTTGCCAATTTGTAATGACTTTTTTTATTTATTTTTTAATTTATTTATTTATTTTATTTTTATATATTTATTTGTTTCTTTTTTAAAAAATTTTAAACTTTTCTATATTTTTTTTGTATACATTTTTAAAAATTTTCAATTTTTTTCAGTGACTTTTTTTCTTATTTTTTCAATTATTTATTTTTTTATTATTTTTTTTCTGATCTCACCTCTGCCATTGTGTAATGCCTTGAAACTCTATTTTCCGAGTATACCAGGTTTATATAAAAAAAAATAGAACAAAAAAAAAACATAACTATTCATGTAATTACGTTAAATCGATAAACTAGAAAAATCAATAAATCGCGGTGTTAAGTTACACTTAACAATGTGTAATGTCCTAAAAACACTTTTTTTTTCGGGATACCTAGATTACATTAAAAAGCAATAGAACAAAAAAAAAAAAAAAAAAAAAAAACTAGTCATGTTGTTACGTTAAATCGACAAACTAGAAAAACTATGAAATCGCGGTGTTACGTGACATTTGCCAATTTGTAATGTCTTTTTTTGCCTATATGTAATGTCTTTTTTTTTAAAATTTTTTGTATTTATTTATTTATTTTATTTTTATATATTTATTTATTTATTTTTTAAAAAATTTTAAACTTTTCTACATTTTTTTGTATACATTTTTTAAATTTTTCAATTTTTTTCAGTGACTTTTTTTTTCATTTTTTTAATAATTTATTTTTTTAATATTTTTTGCTGATCTCGCCTCTGGCATTGTGTAATGCCTTGAAACTCTGTATTCCAGTTTACTAGGTTTATATAAAAAAATAAGGAACCAAAAAAAAAAAAAACCTAACTATTCATGTAATTTCGTTAAATCGATAAACTAGAAAAATCCATAAATCGCGGTGTTAAGTGACACTTAACAATGTGTAATGTCCTAAAAACATTTTTTTTTTGGGATACCAAGATTTCAATAAAATGCAATAGAACAAAAAAAAAAAACTGACGAAGAAACTAGTCAAGTTGTTACGTTAAATCGACAAACTAGAAAAACTATGAAATCGCGGTGTTACGTGACATTTGCCAATTTGTAATGTCTTTTTTTGCCAATATGTAATGTATTTTTTTTTTATTTTCTGTATTTATTTATTTATTTTTTTTAATATATTTATTTGTTAATTTTTTTAAAAATTTTAAACTTTTCTACATTTTTTTTGTATACATTTTTACAATTTTTCAATTTTTTTCTGTGACTTTTTTTTTAATTATTTTTCTTTATTATTTTTTTTGTTGATCTCGCCTCTGCTATTGTGTAATGCCTTGAAACTCTATTTTCCGGTATACCAGGTTTAAATAAAAAAAAATAGAACCAGAAAAAAAAAAACCTAACTATTCATGTAATTACGTTAAATCAATAAACTAGAAAAAATCAATAAATCGCGGTGTTAAGTGACACTTAACAATGTGTAATGTCCTAAAAACATTTTTTTTTTCGAGATACCAAGAATACATGAAAAAACAATAGAGCAAAAAAAAAAAAAAAAAGAAGAAGAAACTAGTCATGTAGTTACGTTAAATCGACAAACTAGAAAAACTATGAAATCGCGGTGTTACGTGACATTTGCCAATTTGTAATGTCTTTTTTTGCCAATATGTAATGTCTTTTTTTTTTAAATTTTTTGTATTTATTTATTTATTTTACTTTAATATATTTATTTGTTTATTTTTTTAAAAATTTTAAACTTTTCTACATTTATTTTGTATATATTTTTAAAATTTTCAATTTTTTTCTGTGACTTTTTTTTCATTTTTTTTTATTATTTTTTTTTACTGATCTCGCCTCTGCCATTGTGTAATATGCCTTGAAACTCTATTTTTCGGTATACCAGGTTTATATACAAAAAAATAGAACAAAAAAAAAAAACTTAAATATTCATGTAATTACGTTAAATCGATAAACTAGAAAAATCAATAAATCGCGGTGTTAAGTGACACTTAACAATGTGTAATGTCCTAAAAACACTTTTTTTTTGGGATACCAAGTTTACATGAAAAAACAATAGAACAAAAAAAAAAAAACGAAGAAACTAGTCATGTTGTTACGTTAAATCGACAAACTAGAAAAACTATGAAATAACGGTGTTACGTGACATTTGCCGATTTGTAATGTCTTTTTCATTAATTTTTTGAATTTATTTATTTATTTTATTTTTTTATATTTTTTTGTTTATTTTTTAAAAAATTTTAAAATTTTCTACATTTTTTTGTATGCATTTTTAAAATTTTTCAATTTTTCTTGATGACTTTTTTTTCATTTTTTTAAAATTATTTATTTTTTCATCATTTTTTTTGTTGATCTCGCCTCGCCATTGTGTAATGCCTTGAAACTTTTTCTTTTATACCAGATTTATATAAAAAAAAATAGAACAAAAAAAAAAAAACCTAACTATTCATGTAATTACGTTAAATCGATAAACTAAAAAAATCAAAAATCACGGTGTTAAGTGACACTTAACAATGTGTAATGTCCTAAAAACACTTTTTTTTTTTTTGGATACCAAGATTACATGAAAAAAAAGCAAAAAAAAAAAAAAAAAAAAGAAACTAGTCATGTAGTTACGTTAAATCGACAAACTAGAAAAACTATGAATTCGCGGTGTTAAGTGACATTTTCCAATTCGTAATGTCTTTTTTTATTATTTTTTTGAATTTATTAATTTATTTTATTTTTATATACTTTTTTGTTTATTTTTTTTAAAAAATTTAAAGTTTTCTACATTTTTTTGTATACATTTTTAAAATTTTTCAAATTTTTTTTCCACGGTTTTTTTTTTCATTTTTTTAATTATTTATTTTTTTTATTATTTTTTTTGCTGATCTCGCATCTGCCATTGTGTAATGCCTTGAAACTCTATTTTCCGGTATACCACATTTATATACAAAAAAAAAAAAATAAAAAAAAAAAAAAAACCTAACTATTCATGTAATTACGTTAAATCGATAAACTAGAAAAATCAATAGATCGCGGTGTTAAGTGACACTTAACAATGTGTAATGTCCTAAAAATACTTTTTTTTTTGGATACCAAGATTACATTAAAAAGTAATAGAACAAAAAAAAAAAAAAAAAAAAGAAGAAGAAGAAGAAACTAGTCATGTTGTTACGTTAAATCGACAAACTAGAAAAACTATGAAATCGCGGTGTTACGTTACATTTGCCAATTTGTAATGTCTTTTTTTGCCAATATGTAATGTCTTTTTTTATTAATTTTTGAATTTATTTATTTATTTTATTATTTTATATTTTTTTGTTTATTTTTTAAAAAATTTTAAAATTTTCTACATTTTTAAAAATTTTCAATTTTCTTCAGTGATTTTTTTTCATTTTTTTAATTATTTATTTTTTTATAATTTTTTTTGCTGATCTCGCCTCTGCCATTGTGTAATGCCTTGAAATTTGTTTTCCATTATACCAGGTTTATATAAAAAAAAAGAACAAAAATAAAAAACCTAACTATTCATGTGATTACGTTAAATCGATAAACTAAAAAAATCAATAAATCGCGGTGTTAAGTGACACTTAATAATGTGTAATGTCCTAAAAACATTTTATTTTCCGGGATACCAAGATTACATGAAAAAGCATTACAACAAAAAGAAAAAAATAGAAACTAGTCATGTAGTTACGTTAAATCGACAAACTAGAAAAATTATGAAATCACGGTGTTAAGTGACATTTGCCAATTTGTAATGACTTTTTTTATTATTTTTTTGAATTTATTTATTTATTTTATTTTTATATATTTATTTGTTTATTTTTTAAAAAATTTTAAACTTTTCTACATTTTTTTTGTATACATTTTTAAAATTTTTCAATTTTTTTCAGTGACTTTTTTTCTTATTTTTTCAATTATTTATTTTTTTATTATTTTTTTGCTGATCTCACCTCTGCCATTGTGTAATGCCTTGAAACTCTATTTTCCGAGTATACCAGGTTTATATAAAAAAAATAGAACAAAAAAAAACCTAACTATTCATGTAATTACGTTAAATCGATAAACTAGAAAAATCAATAAATCGCGGTGTTAAGTTACACTTAACAATGTGTAATGTCCTAAAAACACTTTTTTTTTGGGATACCTAGATTACATTAAAAAGCAATAGAACAAAAAAAAGAAGAAGAATAAACTAGTCATGTTGTTACGTTAAATCGACAAACTATGAAATCGCGGTGTTACGTGACATTTGCCAATTTGTAATGTCTTTTTTTGCCTATATGTAATGTCTTTTTTTAAAAAAAAAATTGTATTTATTTATTTATTTTATTTTTATATATTTATTTGTTTATTTTTTAAAAAATTTTAAACTTTTCTACATTTTTTTGTATACATTTTTTAAATTTTTCAATTTTTTTCAGTGACTTTTTTTTTCATTTTTTTTAATTATTTATTTTTTCTTTATTATTTTTTTGCGGATCTCGCCTCTGGCATTGTGTAATGCCTTGAAACTCTGTATTCCAGTTTACTAGGTTTATATAAAAAAAAAAAAAAAAAAAAAAAAAAAACCTAATTATTCATGTAATTACGTTAAATCGATAAACTAGAAAAATCCATAAATCGCGGTGTTAAGTGACACTTAACAATGTGTAATGTCCTAAAAACATTTTTTTTTGGGACACAAAGATTCCATTAAAAAGGAATAGAACAAAAAAAAAAAAAAAGAATAAGAAACTAGTCAAGTTGTTACGTTAAATCGACAAACTAGAAAAACTATGAAATCGCGGTGTTACGTGAGATTTGCCAATTTGTAATGTCTTTTTTTTGCCAATATGTAATGTCTTTTTTTATTAATTTTTTGAATTTATTTATTTATTTTATTTTTTATATTTTTTGTTTATTTTTTAAAAAATTTTAAAATTTTCTACATTTTTTTTGTATACATTTTTAAAATTTTACAATTTTCTTCAGTGACTTTTTTTTTTCATTTTTTTAATTATTTATTTTTTTATCATTTTTTTTGCTGATCTCACCTCTGCCATTGTGTAATGCCTTGAAACTATAATTTTATTTATACCAGGTTTATATAAAAAAAATAGAACAAAAATAAAAAACCTAACTATTCATGTAATTACGTTAAATCGATAAACTAAAAAAATCAATAAATCGCAGTGTTAAGTGACACTTAATAACAATGTGTAATGTCCTAAAAACATTTTTTTTTCGGGATACCAAGATTACATGAAAAAGCAATAGAACAAAAAAAAAAAAAAAAAAGAAGAAACTAGTCATGTAGTTACGTTAAATCGACAAACTAGAAAAACTATGAAATCACGGTGTTAAGTGACATTTTCCAATTCGTAATGTCTTTTTTTATTATTTTTTTGAATTTATTAATTTATTTTATTTTTATATACTTTTTTGTTTATTTTTTAAAAAATTTTAAAGTTTTCTACATTTTTTTTTGTATACATTTTTTAAAATTTTCAATTTTTTTCTGTGACTTTTTTTTTTTTTTTTTTAATTATTTATTTTTTTATTATTTTTTTTGCTGATCTCGCCTCTGCCATTGTGTAATGCCTTGAAACTCTATTTTCCGGTATACCACGTTTATATACAAAAAAATAGAACCAAAAAAAAAAAAACCTAACTATTCATGTAATTACGTTAAATCGATAAACTAGAAAAATCAATAAATCGCGGTGTTAAGTGACACTTAACAATGTGTAATGTCCTAAAAACACTTTTTTTTTGGGATACCAAGATTACATTAAAAAAGCAATAGAACAAAAAAAAGAAAAAAAAAAGAAGAAGAAGAAACTAGTCATGTTGTTACGTTAAATCAACAAACTAGAAAAATTATGAAATCGCGATGTTACGTTACATTTGCCAATTTGTAATGTCTTTTTTTGCCAATATGTAATGTCTTTTTTTATTAATTTTTTGAATTTATTTATTTATTTTATTATTTTAAATTTTTTTTGTTTATTTTTTAAAAAATTTTAAAATTTTCTACATTTTTTTTGTATACATTTTTAAAAAATTTCAATTTTCTTCAGTGACTTTTTTTTTTTCATTTTTTTAATTATTTATTTTTTTATCATTTTTTTTTGTCGATCTCGCCTCTGCCATTGTGTAATGCATTGAAACTCTGTTTTCCTTTATACTAGGTTTATATAAAAAAAAAGAACAAAAATAAAAAACCTAACTACTCATGTAATTACGTTAAATCGATAAACTAAAAAAATCAATAAATCGCGGTGTTAAGTGACACTTAACAATGTGTAATGTCCTAAAAACACTTTTTTTTTCGGGATACCAAGATTACATAAAAAGCAATAGAACAAAAAAAAAAGTAGAAACTAGTCATGTAGTTACGTTAAATCGATAAACTAGAAAAATTATGAAATCGCGGTGTTAAGTGACATTTGCCAATTTGTAATGACTTTTTTTATTATTTTTTTAATTTATTTATTTATTTTATTTTTATATATTTATTTTTTTATTTTTTTTAAATTTTTAAACTTTTCTACATTTTTTTTGTATACATTTTTAAAATTTTTCAATTTTTTTCAATGACTTTTTTTCTTATTTTTTCAATTATTTATTTTTTTATTATTTTTTTGCTGATCTCACCTCTGCCATTGTGTAATGCCTTGAAAATCTATTTTTTGAGTATACCAGGTTTATATAAAAAAAAATAGAACAAAAAAAAAAACCTAACTATTCATGTAATTACGTTAAATCGATAAACTAGAAAAATCAATAAATCGCGGTGTTAAGTTACACTTTGTTTTTTGGGTAAATATGTTAAGTTACACTTAACAATGTGTAATGTCCTAAAAACTCTTTTTTTTTCGAGATACCTAGATTACATTAAAAAGCAATAGAAAAAAAAAAAAAAAAAAAAAAAAAAGAAACTAGTCATGTTGTTACGTTAAATCGACAAACTAGAAAAACTATGAAATCGCGGTGTTACGTGACATTTGCCAATTTGTAATGTCTTTTTTTGCATATATGTAATGTCTTTTTTTTTTTAAATTTTTTTTGTATTTATTTATTTATTTTATTTTTATATATTTATTTGTTTATTTTTTAAAAAATTTTAAACTTTTCTACATTTTTTTTTGTATACATTTTTTAAATTTTTCAATTTTTTTCAGTGACTTTTTTTTTCATTTTTTTAATTATTTATTTTTTTAATTATTTATTTTTTTATTATTTTTTTGCGGATCTTGCCTCTGGCATTGTGTAATGCCTTGAAACTCTGTATTCCAGTTTACTAGGTTTATATAAAAAAAAATAGAACAAAAAAAAAAACCTAACTATTCAAGTAATTACGTTAAATCGATAAACTAGAAAAATCCATAAATCGCGGTGTTAAGTGACACTTTTTTTTTTGGGTAAATAGATAGATTTTATTAAGACCCAAGGGAAAGGAACCGAGCTACAAACTTCCAAAACAAGGGAGACAACAAGGCCTATAGCCAATTACACAAGATGAGAGAAGGATTGAAGAAAAAAGAATCTACCGGATCTTGGCACGGACTAATGAACATCTATGTTCCACTTGTGATTCAGAAACAACTCTAACGCATTGATCGGATTCTTGAACTGCATAACTGAGATAATATCTTCCATCTCCCTGATGATCTCTTTTGCAACTGTTTCTTTAGTTTTTGAAGTCCTAGAAAAGATTCTGGTATTTCTTTCCTTCCAAATGTGATAAATCAAACAGTTGAAGGCTAACTTTGAGATGTTAGACCAGTTTCTGCCCTTAGAACAACGATGGGCCAGGCGGGAGGCTTCATTCACAATCGAGACGGGTTTTCTCTTCCAAGGCCAACATAAAGCATTACACTTATCCCAAATGAATTTTGAGTAGCAGCAATCAAAGAAGATATGGGGAATACTGTCACTCCCATTCCAGCAGAAGCAGCACATGTTCGAGATTCGAATGTTTCTAATCGCCAGTTGATCCGCGGTCGGAAGGGCATTATGGCAAGCTCTCCATGTTACAAAAGAATGCTTTGGGATATTGCCGGAGAACCAGATGGACTTGTGCCATGCCACCTTCATATTTGAGGATCGAACAGCATTCCATGCATTCTTAGAGGAAAAATTTGAGTTGGTCCCATTAGTCTTCTTCCATTTGATATGATCCCTTGCATTGTTAAGCTGGATATGGGAGCGGCGGATCTCTGTCCAATGGTTCCTCATGATATGGCTATCTACAAAAGGGCAGTCAATCCATGACGAGTTATCCCAATAATCTTTTACCTTGGCTTTCTTGATGTCTTTGACAATGTAGCTTGGGGCATTAGGGGTTCTATTCCAAAGAGCTTCACCATTCAGCCAAGGGTCTAGCCAGAAGTATGTGTCCTCTCCTGAACCAAGGGAATAGGAAATGTATGGCTGCATAGTTTCCCGCTACTTGAGAAGGTTTCTCCAAATCCAAGAGTATTTCTTAGAAGATTTCGCTGTCCAGAAGGAATCATTTTTGAGGTAGTTCCTTTTGATCCATTGGACCCATAAGTTGTCCTTGTTAGATATCAGGCTCCAAATATGCTTCATTGCCCCGGCAGAACACATATCCTTGACTCTCCTGATGCCTAAGCCTCCTTCTTCTTTGGGGAGGCAGACCTTGGACCAACTGATGAAGTGAATTTTGTTTTTCATCTCTGAACCAGACCAAAGGAATTTTGCTAGAATAGCTTCAATAGATGAGATAGTCTTGCTTGGAAGCCCAAAAAGGCCAGCCCAAAAGAAATAACATCCTTGAATAACAGAAGAGATAAGTTGGGTTCTTCCTGCATGAGAAAGGAAACGAGTTTTCCACCCATCAATTCTGGATCTGATTTTGGACAGCAGGGGCTCACAATCTCTGTGCCTTAGTGAAGAAGCAACCAGAGGTATGCCCAAATACGAAATCGGGAGAGATCCACAAGAAAAACCAGAAGAGTTGCATAAGCTTTGTTGGTAACCCTCATCAACACCACCAAATAACATTTGTGATTTCCTGAAGTTTACAGCCAAGCCTGAATAAGATGTAAAGATCCGAAGGATTCTGACCACCCCAGAGATTGAATGGCTATCTGGCTTTGCAAAAATCATCAAGTCATCAGCAAAAATTAGATGGGAAATGAGAAGAGATTTACACCTGTGCGGGAGAGAAATGGACTGATTTCTGATTGCGGCTTCCAACATTACTGACAGGGGCTCCATGGCCAATACGAACAGATAGGAAGAGAGGGGGTCACCTTGTCTGATTCCCCGATGACCCTTGAAATATCCAGCTGGACTACCATTTATCAAGGCCGAAAACATTGGAGTATGGATGCACGCACTAATCCATCTGATTACCAATTCAGGAAAATTCATTTTTCTGAGGACTGACAACAGATAATTTCTATCCAAGTAGTCAAATGCTTTATGCAAATCAACTTTAATAGCCGCTGTTGGAGGACACGACGAACTATTCAATCCTCTCAAAATTTCATGACATAGAAGCACATTTTCTGCAATTTGCCTACCTTTGATGAAAGCCGTTTGATTGTTGGCTACAAGGGAGTGGATAACCAACTGAAGCCTGTTCGCCAGAATTTTTGCAATAAACTTGTAAATGACATTACATAAAGCAATAGGTCTGAAGTCAGCAAATGTTACCGGACATGAGATCTTCGGGATCAAGCATAGAAAAGTACCATTGACATCTCTAGGCATGAAGGGGTTGAGGTAGAACTCCTTGATGGCAGAAGTTAGGTCAGCCCCCACAATATTCCAACAATGCTTGTAAAAGCATGCATTAAATCCATCCGGACCCGGAGCTTTGTTAACATTGAAGGAGAAGACGGTGCTTTTAATCTCCTCATCAGTAATAGGCTGCAACAGAGATATTATTTGGTGATCGGACAAAACTCTAGGAAGGGTTAAGTTTTGGAAATCCATCTCGTCATAAGAAGTTTCTGAGGTCTTGAACAGGTTTGTGAAGTAGATTTCAGCTTCTTTCTTAATCATAACCGGATCTTCCAACTTTTCTCCACTCGAGTTCAAAATAGAAGCAAATGAGTTTGAGTGATTGTGAGAACGCAAACTTTGATGAAAAAATTTGTTGTTCTTGTCTCCCAACTTTATCCAGGAGATTCTGGATTTTTGCCTTAGAAAATTTTCTTCGCGAAGGAGAGCATAATATAGTGAGGATCTGGCTTCTTTTTCTCTAATAGCAAGGGCACAGTCATTCGGGTTGGATAGGAGGGATTGATGAATGGAACTGAGATCCGTTTCTGCAATACGAACACTATCATGCATATTACCGAAGTGATCAAAATTCCATCTTTTCAAGGCCTGCTTGACATTCTTTAATTTCGCTGCCGCTGAGGGTCGGCATGGAGCTTCTCAATGTGATAACGAGATGGGTCCCACAAAACGATGATCCTAGGAATATCCTCTCCAGCATCGTAAAATATGAAGTCCCAGGTATTCATCATTGATTTCAGATGAAAGCTGATCTTCATTTTCTTTATTTTTGGTTCAGAAAGACAGCAGATTCCAGATTTGAGTTTCTTTAATAAACTTTTCACACTCCTTTTCTTGGCCAGGCTATTTAAGCCTCTGATATTCCATGAAAGACAATTCATTAATATGGAAGGTTGTGGGGAAGGTCCAGATCATCTCCCATCTTCTCATCCCAGATTGATTTCAAATTTCTTTCGGATTGTGTCATTAGCTGTACAGCATCTTCCTCATCACTCTGGGAAGAATCGAGATTACAATGACAATCCTCCAACATCGAGACCTTTCTGTTGAGGTTTCTATTTAGGGTCAAGGGGGTAGAAGGCTTTCCATGGGAGCAAAAATAGTCATCAATGGAGGAGTGAGGAGGGACTCCGGGGGCCGAATTTGCAAACAGGAAAGGCATTGGGGCTGGGATTAGAGTACTGCCGCGGGGAGGGGAGGATGGGGGCCCGGGCCTAAGGGAGGGCTCAAGACCAGGCAAGGAAGAAGTAGAGTTATGGTTTGGAGGTAGATTCAAGGCACATATTTCCAGCAACTGATTTGTATCCGCAAGACTTTCAGAAGAGGGAGGAGAGGCACTACGAATGGACTGATGTTTTTTGGGATGGGGAGTGTGTCCAACGGATGAGGGGAGGGCATCTAGCGATGTGTAAGAGTCAGGGGGAGCAGGGGCTGATGCTTTTTGGGCTAGAGATATCGGTTTAGACAAAGGGTGGGACTGTTGCTTTTTGGGGTGGGAAGAGAGACCAAAGGATAAGGAGGGATGTTCTGACGATGTGTAAGAGGCTGTGGGAGCAGGGGAGGCCAGAGAAACAGGTTTGGACAGTTTTCGGAAAGGGTTAGGGGTGCAGGTCGCTTTAGGTGAACAGGGAGGGGTTTTTGAATAAGGGATCTCTTTTGGGAAAGGGATGGTCAAAGGGGGGTTTGAAAAAGGGGTTTGAACCTGTATGGGCGAATGGGGGAACGACACAATTTCTGGGGGGACAGAGGATGCAGACTGGCGGCCTGGAGGAGGAAGCCGGGTCAAAGGCCGGTCCAGATTGAGGCACTCCCTCAATCTGGATCTTTTCTTCTTCACCCGAACAGGAACCCACTCATTATCCTTTTGAAAACCAGAAACTTCACCTCCATCACCATGAATATTTTCTGAAACATCGTCTCTCTGGCTCACGATAACCTCAGGGCAACTTGCGGGAACTGCAGAAGGAGGAGGTTCAGAACAGCCATGCAGATTATGGCGAAAGGCTTCCGGAGTATCAGCATCACCCGGAGTCTTCTTACAGGAATCGTGAATGTGACCGAAGACTCCGCAAGACAGACAATGGGGTGGCCTCCAGTCATAAGTCACCGATTGATGATAAAGAATGCCCATATCATTTTCAATCATTACTGAGTCTAAGAGAGGCTTTTCTGCAGAGAACTCAACACAGGCCCTCGCGAACACCCAACGGCTCTTCAGGGCAGTGGTTTGATCGGAGAAAAGAGGAAAGCCCAACAGAGAGCACACCACACTCAAACACTCTTCTCCCCAAAGATGGAGAGGAAGACCAGGGAGGGAGATCCATAGGGGAATTTTTTTAAGACCCAAGATACCCCCAGAATGTAAATCCCGCTCCCACGGTCGAAGGAAGAGAGGCTGACCACCAATGAAGAAAACACCATGTTCGAGGACCATATCACGATCCTCCAAGTCTGAAAATCTGAAGGCGGTTCCACCATGGAGCAGCTGCAGAATCTTCACTCCTCCTCTTAGCTTCCATTGCCTCATCAGACTCGCCTTGAGGAAAGTGAAACTGGGGCGCTTTCCTATGAAGAAACCCACCACGGTATTATCAAGCATCTTAAGCTCTCCAGCAACAGCATCACTTGAACACACTCCCACAAAATCAGAACCTCGCAGGGAAGGAGGGAAAAAACGCAGAGGGAATTTTTTAGGGAAGGAAAGGGGTGGAGGGGGGAGGGGTTTTTGAACCAGGGATTTGGAGGTTGGGGGCAGGAAGGCGGGGATGGAGTCTCCTTGTCGAGAGATTCAGGTCTGATAGGGAGGTGGGGGAACTCATTGGAAGGGGATTGCAGGGGTAGAGGCTGGATAGAGGGGGTTTCGGAGGTTTGGGAAGGAGGACTGGGGAGGGAGGGAAGGGGGGAGCCCATTCCTTAGGACATTCTCCTGTTATGTCGTGTTAAGTGACACTTAACAATGTGTAATGTCCTAAAAATATTTTTTTTTCGGGATACCAAGATTCCATTAAAAAGCAATAGAACAAAAAAAAAATTAAAAAAAAAAGACGAAGAAACTAGTCAAGTTGTTACGTTAAATCGACAAACTAGAAAAACTATGAAATCGCGGTGTTACGTGAGATTTGCCAATTTGAAATGTCTTTTTTTTGCCAATATTTAATGTCTTTTTTTATTAATTTTTTGAATTTATTTATTTATTTTATTATTTTAATATTTTATTTTTTATTTTTAAAAAAATTTTAAAATTTCTACATTTTTTTTGTATACATTTTTAAAATTTTACAATTTTCTTCAGTGACTTTTTTTTTTCGTTTTTTTTAATTATTTATTTTTTTATCATTTTTTTGCTGATCTCGCCTCTGCCATTGTGTAATGCCTTGAAACTCTGTTTTCCTTTATACCAGGTTTATAAAAAAAAATAGAACAAAAATAAAAAAACCTAACTATTCATGTAATTACGTTAAATCGATAAACTAAAAAAATCAATAAATCGCGGTGTTAAGTGACACTTAACAATGTGTAATGTCCTAAAAACACTTTTTTTTTCGGGATACCAAGATTACATGAAAAGCAATAGAGCAAAAAAAAAAAAAAAAAAGAAGAAACTAGTCATGTAGTTACGTTAAATCGACAAACTAGAAAAACTATGAAATCGCGGTGTTAAGTGACATTTTCCAATTCGTAATGTCTTTTTTTATTATTTTTTTGAATTTATTAATTTATTTTATTTTTATATACTTTTTTGTTTATTTTTTAAAAAATTTTAAAGTTTTCTATATTTTTTTTGTATACATTTTTAAAATTTTTCAATTTTTTTCTGTGACTTTTTTTTTCATTTTTTTTAATTATTTATTTTTTTATTATTTTTTTTGTTGATCTCGCCTCTGCCATTGTGTAATGCCTTGAAACTCTATTTTCCGGTATACCAGGTTTATAAACAAAAAAATAGAACAAAAAAAAAAAAAACCTAACTATTCATGTAATTACGTTAAATCGATAAACTAGAAAAATCAATAAATCGCGGTGTTAAGTTACACTTTTTTTTTTTTTGGGTAATGTCCTAAACTTAACATTGTAATTTCCTAAGGATACTTTTTCAAGATACCAAGATTACATTAAAAAGCAATAGAATAAAAAAAAAAAAAAAAAAAGAAGAAGAAGAAACTAGTCATGTTGTTACGTTAAATCGACAAACTAGAAAAACTATGAAATCGCGGTGTTACGTTACATTTGCCAATTTGTAATGTCTTTTTTTGCCAATATGTAATGTCTTTTTTTATTAATTTTTTGAATTTATTTATTTATTTTATTATTTTATATTTTTTTGTTTATTTTTTAAAAAATTTTAAAATTTTCTACATTTTTTTGTATACATTTTTAAAAATTTTCAATTTTCTTCAGTGACTTTTTTTTTTCATTTTTTTTAATTATTTATTTTTTTATCATTTTTTTTGCTGATCTCGCCTCTACCATTGTGTAATGCCTTGAAACTCTGTTTTCCTTTATACTAGGTTTATATAAAAAAAAAAGAACAAAAATAAAATACCTAACTATTCATGTAATTACGTTAAATCGATAAACTAAAAAAATCAATAAATCGGGGTGTTAAGTGACACTTAACAATGTGTAATGTCCTAAAAACATTTTTTTTTCGGGATACCAAGATTACATGAAAAAGCAATAGAACAAAAAAAAAAGTAGAAACTAGTCATGTAGTTACGTTAAATCGACAAACTAGAAAAATTATGAAATCGCGGTGTTAAGTGACATTTGCCAATTTGTAATGACTTTTTTTTATTATTTTTTTGAATTTATTTATTTATTTTATTTTTATATATTTATTTTTTTATTTTTTTAAAAATTTTAAACTTTTCTACATTTTTTTTGTATACATTTTTAAAATTTTTCAATTTTTTCAGTGACTTTTTTTCTTATTTTTTCAATTATTTATTTTTTTATTATTTTTTTGCTGATCTCACCTCTGCCATTGTGTAATGCCTTGAAACTCTGTTTTCCGAGTATACTAGGTTTATATAAAAAGAAATAGAGCAAAAAAAAAAAACCTAATTATTCATGTAATTACGTTAACGATAAACTTGAAAAATCAATAAATCGCAGTGTTAAGTTACATTTTTTTTTTTTGGGTAAATCGATAAACTTAACATTGTGTAATGTCCTAAAAACACTTTTTTTTTTCGGAATACCTAGATTACATTAAAAAGCAATAGAAAAAAAAAAAAAAAGAAACTAGTCATGTTGTTACGTTAAATCGACAAACTTGAAAAACTATGAAATCGTGGTGTTACGTGACATTTGCCAATTTGTAATGTCTTTTTTTGCCTATATGTAATGTCTTTTTTTTAAAATTTTGGTATTTATTTATTTATTTTATTTTTATATATTTATTTGTTTATTTTTTAAAAAATTTTAAACTTTTCTACATTTTTTTTGTATACATTTTTAAAATTTTTCAATTTTTTTCAGTGACTTTTTTTCTTATTTTTTCAATTATTTATTTTTTTATTATTTTTTTGCTGATCTCACCTCTGCCATTGTGTAATGCCTTGAAACTCTGTTTTCTGAGTATACCAGTTTTATATAAAAAAAAATAGAACAAAAAAAAAAACCTAACTATTCATGTAATTACGTTAAATCGATAAACTAGAAAAATCAATAAATCGCGGTGTTAAGTGACACTTAACAATGTGTAATGTCCTAAAAACTTTTTTTTTTCGGGATACCAAGATTACATGAAAAAGCAATAGAAAAAAAAAAAAAGTAGAAACTAGTCATGTAGTTACGTTAAATCGACAAACTAGAAAAATTATGAAATCGCGGTGTTAAGTGACATTTGCCAATTTGTAATGACTTTTTTTATTATTTTTTTAATTTATTTATTTATTTTATTTTTATATATTTATTTTTTTATTTTTTAAAAAATTTTAAACTTTTCTACATTTTTTTGT